>JAHHUM010001747.1:600000-824122 GCA_036173005.1 Crenichthys baileyi
CATTATTAGTTCAGAAGATGCTTCTTTAAGCTAATGAATGAGTTTGGGCCTAACATTAAGCTTCTTGTAGCAGTGCATCAACACTCTGCAAGGCTAATACAATTTTATATATATATATATGTCTTAGTGTCTTTATATGAGAGTTTTATTGAAACATTTATTTTATTTCATTTCAGTAACTCAGTTCACTAAGTGATACACATTATTTAGATTAATTACACACAGACTTATGTTTTCAAGCCTTTATTTCTGACTATGAGCATCTGCTTACAGCTAATGAATATTACATCTGACCAATAAAAACATTTTCAATACAGAAATGTGGACTTAATGAAAAGTATGTTTAATACCTGCTTCAAGGTTGTTATTTTCAAAACTTACTTTTAATCTGATAAGCAAGCCTAATCGGAACGCATATTCTAATTTATTAAATATTACTATTTATTTACACACACACACAACAGCAAATAAACATTCAGTTGAGATTTTTTGGCAAGTTATAGAAAGTTCCAACAAATCAGTCATGTACATATGTCCTTGTCTGCATTTCTCATTTTACCCTAGTGTTCCCACAAGTTAAACTTCCAGTGATCAAAATTGGAAACATTTTCTCACGATAAACTTTGGCCAGAGATTAGCAGCTTTACCCCATTTTTCACCTGTTGATTAGGTAATGCCTCTCTGACTTTAAACAGAGCAGTATTTCTTTTTTTTTTTTTTTACTGAGCAGTTGTTGCTTAAATTTGTTAACCTTTTATCCAAGTTTCCCATTGTGTGAATCAAGCACAAAACCTGTATCATGTGTCAACATAGCCAGAATGTGTGTCAGTTATTTATTATTAATTTCATCAAAACTACCTATAAACTTTAGAGATGCACTAACCAATCAGCCAAAGCTCAGAATCAGTCAATTTTGCCTTGATTGTCTCTGATCAGTGACTGGCTGGTTCAATGGTGGAAACATCAGATTTTTTCCCATTCTTGACATAACTCAAACTAAGACCTCCCCCTTCTTTGGTCAATAGACAAATCAGCAAACAGTAGGAATGGTTTTTGAGTTTAATAAAAATCAGATGAGGGTGGGGACGTGCTTTGATGCGTAACTTGGAATAATCTTTACATTTTTTCCAGTTTGCTTCAATGCTGCTACCTCTATGTAAGAATCAAATACACACATTTGTTCTTTGGTGTGATTTATTCCATAGGAAAAAAATCGGAATGGATGGTCAGGCTTTAAAGACAACCAGAAATCGGTATCGGCCAGGAAAACCAAAAATCAGTGCATCATCAACAATTATTCATTTTACAAAAACTTCTTTGTCCACTAAATCCACTGATCTGAAGCATTACAGCTTGAGAATCTAAAAAGCAGTGAAAACGAATGTTGTGCTTTATGGTCTGGGAGGCACATGTGGCTCTGCCGTTTTCATTATAGCTCCCGGGGCCAAAAGGTCAGCTGTTCAGTGCGTCGAGGAGCCAGTAAAGCACCGAGCTAAATAAAACTATGAGCTCAGCAAACTCTGAAAGGACACATGCACGGTACGGGCTGCCTTCTGCACCAATGGAAGCAGCGGGGGACATGATTGCTCAAGCTCTGTTTCATCACAGATTTAATCGGCAACTTCACCGCCACAGCAAACCTTTGTAGAAACTGATCAAGCCTGTATTACCCAGAGATCACAGAAAGAAAAGAAAATGTAAATGACTAAGTTGGGAAGCGCAGTTTGTGTTCTGGCTTTACACTCGCATAGTAGCGAAACTTTCCCAACAAGAGTAGCTAGCATGTAGAGGGAAAATAAAGCCGTGTAGCTAGATGTGAGTTGGCAACACTCAGAGGAAGAAAACATACATATTACATCTGCCCTAAAAGGTTAAAAAACAAACCATAATTGTGTTTTAGTGCAGCAAGTGTCACTGTTAGTTTTTTTATTTGAGTAAGCTGAAGTTACTAAGTCTTTCGAACTGCTATGCTAGTTTGTTAGCTTGGAAGCTAATCGAACCGTAACAAACTGCAAACTAAGTCCTGAACACGTATAAAATGATTAGTTGTGGCACTAGTGGCTAACCGAATACTGATAAACTGTCAGCTAAACACACGGAGCTCTGATTCAGCAAATCCACGGCGGGAAAATGCAAAATATGTCAAATATCTCAAAACTTCCAGCATACACGAAGCGAAGCAGCTGCTGCTGCGGCATGAAAAAGTTACTGCACACAACAAAGAAGGATCTGGGAGCTACACTCACCTCACAACGGCTTCCCCGCTCTGTTTTCACAGGGACGAACTTCTCAAGGTAGAACCCTGTTTCTGAACAACCTTTGCTCCGATGTTTAAACAGTCAAAACACTAGTATTTGACAGAAAGAAAAAGGTGGAATGCAAATTATGAAATTGGTATGAAATCAGCGCTCGGGAGAAAACGCGCAGAGGCGTGGCGTCGAAACACATCACACGCAAAAGTTTTGTGGCTTCCAGAGCAAACTCCTCCCATGACGGAATGGGAGACTCCTGATCAGAGACGAGTCCTGCGGGGGGAGACTGCTGTTTAAAAGTAGCGTATACCCAGTAAATCTGCTGCTTCAGTGAAAGCGCATTAGAGAGGGGCCTTAAGTACAATTTCATTGTGGGGCCCACTTTCTGTTGAGCTTACAAACAGAAACACTGTTTTATATTGTCCACGACTTAGCATTGGAGTATTGTATATTTAACATAATTTGTTTAACAGTTATCTAGAGAACAAAAAACTAATCTCTTAAACTGGCGGTTTAGGAGAACGAGTTCTGATTGGCAGTCTGATCAGTCACCTCATATTAGTTGATAAAGCAATGGTACCGAAGTTCCTACGCAGTCTAGAAAAGTATAGAATCTGATTTAGGAATTTTGCTGGTCTGAATCAGTGTGGGAAAAGAAAATAAGAGTACGAAAAATAATTGTATTTTTAATGCTTTTTTCCTAATTCCATTGTCTGAATGGTGTGTCCTCCCTCCCCCTCCCTCCCCCTCCCTCCCTCTCCCTCCTTCCCTTCCTCCTTACCTCCCTCCTTCCCTTCCTCATTTCTTGTTTCCCCTCCCCCTCATTTCCGTCCTACTTTCCATCTTCTCCTTCATTCTTCCCTTCCTTTTATCATACTTCCCTTATGTCATTACTTCCTTCCTTCCTTGTGACCTACCTCCATTCCTTTAGTTTTACCAGAGAAAGGGGCCAAGTTTAAATGGTTATTCTTACAAGCAACACAGCAAATACGTAATTATTTGTTGAGATTTATTTACAAGCATTGTGTATAAAAGTGACCCAAGCAGAAAAAATAATAGCAATAAGTTATAACTGTTAACGTGTAAAGATCTTGTTAAGATTTTTGTTTATATTTTTACAACGCATATGTTTGTCAGGTGTGTTTAAAACTTTAATGTATGTAGATTTTAAATTAACAAAAAATATAATTCTGGGTTTGGAAATGGTTTAAAGGCATTTTAAAAATATATATTTTTTGATTTATATTATGAATAAGAAATCACACATTTCACAAAATTTTTTATTTATCTATTTTAGCACCAACAAGGTGATTCCCAATGGCATACAGTAGAAGTTCTACTGACTGACTGGACAGCTCTCAGGTCCTGTATTTGGACCTTTAGCTTCATAACTCAATAGCTAAATTTTTTTTTTTTTTTTTTGTGGTTTTTTTGTGCCTTTCACAATTATTTTGTCCCATAACTCCTTGCTCCTGATTATTTTAAGATAAATGCACTGCTGTCATGATCAGGCACAACAACTGAGCACAAAATGGGTGAAAAAGCAGTCAAAGTAAAGAAAAACGTGAACCCTTAAAAAAGAAAAAATTAACCTAAAAGCAAATTAGAGAGTTTGTCCTACTCATCAGTTTGAGGCTCCTTTATGGACATTTTTGTACTTCACACCTTAATTTCTAAATTCTATATAACCACGAAAAAGGTTAAGAATAACTAACTCTTAACTGTATATAACAAAGATTTATGAAAATGGCATTTAGCAAAAGCCAAGATAAAATCACTGATAAAGCCATGTGGACATATTCACAAAAATTAAGCTGCTAATCTACGTTTTGACATCTGGTAAGCCTTTCCCACTGCACTGAAGAGCATTTTAATATTTAACTATGATCTCTATTATTTCAATGTTAATGGTGTATTTTGCAGTTTTTCAGGTCTATTTATTTATTATTTCATGTGATTGTTTTTTTTAATAAATCAAATGCAGATAATGCTACTTAAAAAATTAGTTTTAAAAGGAAAACAAAATAATATAGACCTGGCAACACACATTTGCCGTTGTCACAATGGCCACTGAATCACTGAGTGAACCCTTTTATGCTGAGCTGGGTGCTAATCATTAAAACTGGGATTCATTTTCTAAAGATTTCCCATTAAACTAGCATTAGTCAGAGTGATTTGGTGCAGAATGTACAACATTACCTTCCCATAAATGCCATATGTGAACCTTCGTAGTGTCTTTAATGCTAATGTGACTTGTAAAACTGGAGTGTAAAAAATGACTGGCTAGAATCATTTTATTGTAAAAATTAATCATGGTGATTGTTCCTGAATGTTACTCTTCAGTAACTTTTAGAACTCTGAATAATAATTTTTTTAGGGAATTAAGATACATTAGTGAAATCAGTGTTTGCAGCTTTTTCTCTTTGATTGCTAATTATGAAACTCAGCAGATCGCAACTGATACACTGTGGTGCAATATTATGCTGGGACAGATAGAGGCCATCCTCAAACTGTTCCTACAAGGTTTGAAGCACAAAACAGTCCAAAGTGTCTTGGTATACTGAAGCATGAAGAGTTAATTTTGCGGAAATTAAGAGGCCAAGCTCAACTGCTGAAAAATGACCCACACCATAATCCCCTCTGCACCAAACTTTACACTTGACACAGTGCAGGCAGGCAAGTAGGTTTTCCTTGGCAACTGCCAAACCCAGACTCATCCATTGAAATCCCAGACAGGAAGGCATGATTCATCTCTACAGAGAACAAATCTCCACTGCTCTAGAGTCCACTGGTGGTGTGCTTTACACCACTGCTTCCAGTGCCTCGCATTGCACTTGGTGAGATAAGGCTTGGATGCAGCTACCCTGTGATGGAGACCCATTCCATTAGATCTCTATGCACTGTTCTTGACTTAATCTGAGCTAATCTATATTTAGGCCTACTTATTACGCTGAATTTTAAAAATTCTTTAAAGGAAAATCACATTGTTGGCAAACCAAACGACAGAGTTCCTAAAATCAGCTTGACTCTGCTGGTGTCTGACTTGTACAAACATGTCTGAAACTGAACCTGCCTTTACAAACTTTCCCAGGAGGCAAGATTCCCAGGAAGCAAGGTTCCTAGGAAAACAGAAAAGAAGAGATCTTCTTCTAGAAATGAAGACAACTCAACAGAGCATAATTAAGATATGATTATTGTCCATCCACCAATGTGAAAATCACCTAACAAAGTTTAGGCAAATATCTGATGTAGACATACGGGTTTTAATACTGGGCATTTCTCTGAATTCTGATTAGTTTGATTACTTAGCTTTTAACTTCAAATAATGGACCACAATAAATCTCACTTTGAAAATGAGACAAATAAACCATTTGATGCCTGGAAAACAAACCCATACAATTCTGCCGTGAACCCTGATGTGAACTTTTTTCCACCATTTGATTTGTCTTATCTTTGGAGTTTTTTACACTGACAGTTGTCTCAGTTTGCAACTTTGATTGATAACATCCTAACTAACTCTCTAAATAATGTAAGGAAATGGGGGTTTTGCTTTTAGACTTGTTGGACCATCTTGCCATATTTCAGCTATCTATGGTTAAGGTAAACAGAGATAAGCCTTCAAAAAACTTGATTAACAAAAGAATTATAAACAAGTCAAATATTACCAGATTTTTAAATAATTTGGCGAATATTTCCTAGAACACAAGTCCAGATAAAAAATGCAGAATTGCCTTATCAATAATTCATAAGTCATAAGGTCTGTTTGTAATCAGTGTTTTCCAATTAGAGATTTTGCTAGGAAGAGTAAGCATGATTTCAGCAAGCCTTGGTTTACAGCGTAGTTACAGAAATCTTTGCGGAAAAAGAATAAACTATACAAGAAGTATATATTAAAACCCACCCAAATATAACAAACACCAATATGTTTTTAGGAAGAATCACTCCAACGTATATGGCCTTTTTTCATCTGGTTGACAAAGTTACCTCTGCATTTGAAAATAATGAATTATTTCATAGCATTTTCATTGATCTATCAGAAGCATTTGATATTGTAAATCATCATATCTTAATACTTGGTGGCGCTCCTCAAGACTCCATTTTTGGCCCATTGTTTTTTCCTGATATACATAAAAGATTTGTCAAATGTTTCCAGTATTTTTCCCCATTTATATTTGCTGATGATACAACCCTGCTTCTCTCCTATTTACACATTTTTGATTCGGTTTTGAAGGATGCTAGTCTTGCTTACAGTACGTTTCATGGTTTAGATTAAATAAATTACATCTAAAAAATGTTCAGTGGTAAAAGGTTGTATTTTGGAAAATGTTTGAAAATAGTAATTGATGGCATAGCGATACCACAAGTATCCTTGACAACATTTCTTGGAATTGTTGGTAAGAGCTGAAGGTGGAAAGATCATACTGATTGGGTCTGCAGGAAAATACATGAATCTAATGGTATAATAAAGAGGCTTACTCATTACATCACTGCAGCCTGTTTGCTCACTCTTTATTATAGTTTGATATCCACATATCTATTTTATTGTGAAGTACCTTTCCGATAATGCTTTAAAAAATTATGGTTCTTCAAAAACACTTTGTTAGAATTGCAACTCGATCAGATTATTATTGTCCTTCTGCTCCTCTGTTTCAGGACCTACATATTCTTACAATGTTTCACATAAACATTTTACAATTTTGTATTTTTGTTTACAAGATTTATAAAAATCGGGAGAATATACCATTGCATTTCACTTGTTATTTTAATTTAAATTTGGAGATTCATTCTTACTTAACCCGCCAGAGTTCAGTGCTCCGTGTTCCCAAATTTCAGCAGAGGTCAGTTTTCGGTCGATACAGGGGCCTAAACTTTGGAATGACTTTTGCCACTTAGCAAAATGCAGGCCTTCTGTGAAACAGTTCAAATGTTATTTTAAGCTGTATTTACTTGAAGAGATGTGATCGTGACTTTTGCTATTGTTACATATTTTATTCTAAGTCCCATTCATATATTGAAGGTGGTGTTAATATGCTTTTACTTTTATATGAATGTATCTCATAAATTGATGATCCACTGAACACAGATTGTATTGTTGGATTATTGGGTAGAGGCTTCATATACTGTGGGCTTTTTGCCTCTTCCTGCACTGTTAACATTATTTTTTTCCTTGAAATTATTGATCTGTAATAAATTGTGCAAATAAAATGAAATAATATGAAATAAAAAAACTAAGGTTAGCAAGTTTTTTTTAATTCAAAACCTTAAAACACGCCTAATTATTATTTAAGTATTCTTTTAAAACATGCCTAGTTTAATAAAGATACTAGAATAAACTGCAGCCTTTTTAATGATGTTCAACTTGTTTACTTTTAAAATGGTTGGCAGACTTTCAGTTTTTAATTCCTTTGTTCATTTAACTACTCCCTTTTAGACATAAAAGGAACCGAAGATGAAATGGGCCGTGTGTTGCTCTTCCTGACCTCCTCCCTTTCTGCCCAGTTGGTATAAAGTACTTTATTTGGTTAGCACTGTTTGATAATTTAAAGACAACAATGCAATACTGTTTGAAATAAAATTTAAAGTTAGAATGTCCAAATGTATTATCAGAAAAGAGAAGTCTAATTAAATAGATCACATTTATTTCTTATCCAATTTCTTAAGTTGGTCATTCACAGTTAGAAACACAAACCTTGATGAAACATTCTCAATATACTCCCAAAGTATTTTCACATAAAAGTTGAAACATAATTTTGGTTTAGATATAATTTTTATTTGTATCAGTAACAATACATGCTTAACTGTAAGGATGGATGTGTTAAAGCGTACAAGCTGCATTTGCATATCTCAGCCACTAGATGGGGCGCTTAATCTTCTTACGTGAACAAAATGGCCATTAGCCAACTAAGGCAGCTAATAAACTATAAAGGTTTCATTATAATAGTTGAACGACGTGCGTTTTTTTCGACAGCAGGTGACAATAACTACCAAAACTGTGTGTTTTATTCGTCCCTGTCAGTGAGCCAATCAAAAGGAGGAAAAAAAACACCGTTAGGCCACCAGTTGAACAGTTTATGCGTAAACTTATCTTGGACACAAGACAGAAATTTTGACGCATGTGCTTAAAAAGCATCCTTGTGTCTTTTTTATTTGAAAACCACCCTACCTAGGTATGGTAGGTAGATGGCGTTAATTCAGGAAGTGAATACTGTGATTTGTTCCTTTGAAATTTTTAAAGATCAAGAATTAGTGGAAAGATGGCTCTGTTACAGTTATAAACCTATTATTTTTTTCTATTATTTATTCAGTTTATTTATTTATTTTTTCTAAAGTAAATCAAACCTTCCATTTGAGTACATTCAGTGAAGAAAAAAAACTCAGGGGTTATAAAGTTTTATTTTGTACACATAAACATTGATGATTGTAAATATGCTAGATTGCAGGTAATTGCTTTCAACCCTATTTTTCAAAGAATAGCAGTTAACAGAGTTTGCATTTGCATCCTTATATGCAAACTCTGACTTGACCTTGCTCCTCAACATAATGTATTATCATTTTTTTTAGGATTAAAAGATAGTTTTTAAATATAAATCCATAATTAAGTTTGGTCTAGTAATACTTATAAAGGCCGTGTTACTTTTCCCTGTATTTATTTTCCTTCCTTTTCTTCAGCTTATGCCATGATTTGTATTTCCATGTATTTTGAAGGATATAATCTTAAATGGGCCTTTGTTTTAGGTTTTGTGATTATAGATGGAGCTAGTCGAAATGCCACTAAATTTGACTACATTGTACTACGATTTAACTGGACTTGAATCCAGCTGTATGAGTTGATTGTATTGATTTGGTCTGAGCAAATATTATTAGATATCAGCTGAACCTGGTTGTCTTGTAAAGATCTATACATTGGAATTGGAGTTAAATACTGTGAAATAAAACCTGAATTCAACTGAAACAGCTTTAGCTTACTCTGAGGAAAAAAACATTACCACAGTGTTACAGTATAACACTAACTTTCACCTCAGTAAATCAGTAACATAATCTTATGTCTTCCTCTACTACTACTTAGTCTACAACTGTATTTTCATAGTTCATCTTGTTTGTTTGTTATTACTAGAAATCCATCTAGGAGTCATATTGAATTCAAATAAATATAACAATTTCAAGATGCAAATAGTTTTTTTTCTTGTGCATATTTGAGTTAGAGACAACAGGTTGATACGAGGAAAACAAGATTGGACCGTGTCCTTGTGTGAACTGGGTGTGAGCACTAAAACACATTGTTATCACTTGCAGCTATCAGAGCCAGTTACAGACAGGCGAACATCACAGAGTGGGACAGCTTTTACAAACTCTACACGCCATCTTAACCCCATTAAGGACATATACTTTATTCTCACGTGTTATTTTGAAGTAAAATGATAGCCGTGCTTCCAGTGCACATCTGCCTGCGCAACGTTACAGTACAGTTTAGCAGTGACTATATTTGTCCTCTCTTCCTTCTCTCGCTGGCAGGGGGGACAGCAAAGTCGAGAGCTGGAGAGATGCCAAAAGAGGCCGGCCTTCCATGCAGCTGAAACTTTTACAAGCCAAGCAGGAAGAGACACGAGGACCAATCGAAAAAGAAAAGAAGAAAAAAAAAAGTGAGACAGACATCTGGACCCTTTTCTTTTTCCTCCCTCTGTCTTCTTCTCATTCCTTTTTAAAGCCATACTGTATTTGCCCGCCTCCGTTGGCAGGGGGTAAATGTGGGGCTGGAGGACAGAACGGGGATAGGGAGAGAATGTAGGAGGGTGTGTGTCTGGGGGGTTTGGGTTGGAGGAGACCTTGGGTTCAGAGAGTTCAGCTGAGGAGAGAAATTAATTCATAACAACAAAGGAGACGTGACGTCACGTTGTGGGGCTGTCCAACCTGCTGGCTGAATCTCGGCTTCCAATGGAAGAATCGGATCGTTCACATCGAAAGTGTTTGCGTGTGTGTACAGTATGAATGTGTGTGTGCGGCCTTTGTGCTATCTTCCAGAAAAGTCTTGTGGACTTTGAGCAGAGACACTGGACTTTGGTGGTCTGTTTTGTCTCCACAGTGAGCCTTGCAGGACAAGGGGAAGCCCTCCAAAACTGTGTGCTATTATATGTTTAGTCTGTTTCCGGGACTCAGTAACTCCTTATCCAGCAGCTACTTAAAACAAACAAAAAAAAAAGATGTTCTGTCTTATTAATACAAGCCAGCTTTAATTTTTCTCTAAACATAGGTAATGGTACGTTAGAGATAAAGTTTACTTTTGTAATTTAACGTTTTTAAATGATAGATGTTTTTGGGACTGACTTCAGCATTTTCAAAATAATACAGACTCAGAAGTGAGTTCTGATTGGTTGGCTTGTCTCGGGACAGAAGCTCAAACATCAGAGATTGTCTGCAATACCAGTAAACTGATCTATCTTTCCTCTCGTAATGATTGATATAATATAGTAGCCGCATCATGCTGATTGCTGTTCCACTCATGTTGATGTAAGAATGCAAAGGGAGATCTGGGAAGATGCCAAAAACTAAAAGAAGAAGAAAAAATAGATTGCCTGGGATATCCTCCCTGCTCACCCACTGATTCATTTAGCTGAACGTGTAGAAAGAAGGGAGACGGTGAAAAAATTGGGCACAACTGATGTTTTGAACATTCACTCTAGTGCGATTTCTTATTTTTGACTAAAACTATGCAACGGCTTAGAGTTGGATTTGACTTTTTTTTTATTTCCTGACTGTAAAGACATGGCGAGATGTAGCAGGACAGCAGAAGTGTCTGGAGCTGCTTGCGTCTCTTCCGGCATGCGCTTTCTGATGTTGGATGATTAACATGCAAATGTTCGCCAGTGCTCCTTGCTGCTGGCTCGCTGCTTTGTGTCACCGTGTCTGCTCATGACAGTTTATGCTTCCTCTCCCTCTCTTTTTCTTCTCTTTTCGTGACACACTGTCTTTCTTAACTCCTCCTTCTCTCTCTTCCTCCTCTCACTACAGCATGTCCCCTCCCTTCCTCCTTCAATGTCCTCCCCACACAGCAACCCCCCACCGCCCGATTCTGCCCTCCCTTTTCTCTGCTTCCCTCTTGGCAGCGGTGCCAAAGTGGGCAGGCCGACGGAGGCAAACACATCACAGGGCAGTGCAGAGGGCAAACCAAAAGCTGACGAATTGATCGTGTGTGTTTGTGTTTTGGTCAGTCCTCTCTCTTTCTCAGTGTATCTCTTCACAAGTTAAAGTCTGCTTTGGTCATACGCAGCTGCAAGTAAGGTGAGTCTATGGCGGCTTCGATTTTAAGCTCTTTTCTGCTTGCTGTGCAAACTGTGTTTGATATGCTGGTTTGTTCATTTTTTTTTTTTTGTGTGGTTACAGGGCTGTGTAAGAGCTGACGTCCCTCTGTTACTCTTTGTACGGATGGACGTACTCACGCCAGTAGGAGGGGATTGTGGGAAAAGGGGTGTAGCTCTCAGAGGGTGCGCTCTACTCCTCTCGCTTCCCTTCTTCCCGCCATCACGGCCCTCTTTTCAGCCAGTCGTCTGGCCCAGCCAGCCCGTCGCCCGCCTGCCTCACCACACACAGGCCTCAGGTATTTTTTCGCCTCGATCCCTACAGCAACCTCTTTTTGTCTCACTTACTGTTCTATAATTTGTCTCCTGCAGTTTCCTCTCACCTTCTTCTCTGTCTTCCATCATGGTCTTCCTCCTGTAAAACGTTTGTGCCATCCCTGGTTGCCACGCCGCATCGTGCTTGCCATGCCACACAGTGTACGCCACCATTTTGGCTAAATGGACATAGCGAGAGAAACTTTTTCTTGAGCCAAGAGACCAACTTGCCGCTGACCATTTTTCTGCTGCTTACTTTTTTTCTTCTTTCTTCTCCATTCCCCTCATTGCTCCAGCAGGCTCTGGTATGGTGGTACAATGTCTCTTTGTGGCTTTCTGTGCTTTACAGGTGTCTTTTTGGAGACTGGCATTAGGAAGAGCGGGCTCTCTTGGTCACTTCTGACCTCAAATGGTCGACTCAGAGAGCTCAGGTCAGTTAACCACTGACCAAACAGTGGAAGAGCTCGTTCCCTGACGCCATTTTGATAGGTAGCATGAAGATATGAATAACATAGTTTATTATTTTCCCTCTAAACTGTGTGCACTGTGTGACAATGGTAAAGCTAGGGTGAGAAGTGGCAGCCAACTCAGCGACACGTGCATTTTTTCAAACATGTGTTTAGTTTTATCTCTGCAATGTAGGGGTGTGGCAGTTGGCTAAAAGTTGGATGTTTGTCCTGAAACATTGACTCACAGGCGATGACATATAAATATATAACACTTTACAGTTAAGGGAAAACTCTAACAGAAATGAAACTAAGTTCAGGCATAGAGTTGATATAAGTATGTCAAAAAGAATGCAAGATGTTGTTTTCAGTTGTTAACATTAAAGCAGAAGGTAATCTGCTTTTGTAGAGAAGAATGTCCTGTATACTGCTGAAGAGTCATCATTGTTTGTCACTTCCTGAAAATAGGCATAAGATTAATGTTTAACTGTAATAAGATTACTAAAAACATGTCAGAGGCAGAATAAGTTAAAAAAAATGCAAATACAGATGCTACTTTTGACTTAGAGAGAACAGAACAAATGGATTAACAAACAGCTTTCCCCTTTCCTTAACCTGCTTGAACTATAATGAAGTACTGGCATGTAAAGTTTCAGCTGTATCCGAATATCTTCTTGCCCTACTGTATCTAGGTCTAAATAGGGGTTGGTGTTAAAATGGCGCCTACATGCCACGTGTAAACATGAGCAGACCCTTTCAACATGCCCCTCACAATTCTTGGGTAAGCTACTGCCAGTTTCTTTTCATCAGGCTTTGCTATTTCACTTTGCTTTGCAATGATTTAGGCTGCAAAGTAATGCCTAAAAAACTTAGGTTTTTAAAAAAGAACAACTTTCATTGGGTAACTGAAGTAAGAGCAGCATTCAAAGAAAGTAGCTTGAGAAAAAATAGAGAACAAGAATTACAGTAGAGGCAGAAAGAGAGAGTTAGGAGTGGGAGAGCTCTTTCCCCGCCCCTCTCTTATCCTCAGATGAACTTATCGTGTTGCCTCATAATGCTTCTGAGCTTTTTTCTCCTAGAGGCAGTCAGGCTAACTTCCTGCATTCAGCCTTAGCTCAGTTGATTGGCTGATATCGTGGCTGACCGGCCTCAGTTTGCAGCGAGGCAACAGGAAGTTTCTTCTCTCATGCAGGAAGCTGCAGCTGTTTTATCCTGACATTCACTACTTTGCACTTTTGCACGCATCTAAAAAAAGAAACAAAAACATGCATGCAAATGCACATACCAATTTTGCAAAGGAATACCTGTGCCGATGTATAGTCACAGGTATAAATACATATATATATATCTGCGCGTGTGTGTGTGTGTGTGTGTGTGTGTGTGTATGTGTGTGTATTGCGGTTGCATGTGCATGCCTGTTTATAGAATTTGTAAATGCTATAATGTGGGCGTGTAATGACACGTCAGATGAGCACTGTAAGCCATCAGAAACATTTGAAACCATGGTAACGGCACATCTAAATAGGGAAAAAAAAATCTGAATAGAAAAATCTAAGAGAGGAAGGGAAGTGTAAATGGAGTAGGTTAAATAATATATATTTTTCTGATGTATCAGGAAAGAAGCAAACCTTTAAAGAAACAGCAGACTGTTCTCAGAATGCATAAACATTTGGTTTTATGACTAGATGCCTATTTATCCTTCTTAAAGTTTTGGAAAATATATTCTCAACCTAATTTAAACATAAACATAGAGATCGCCTGGTATGACATTTTTATGGTATAATAGCATTAAGAAAAATACCACAGTTTTTAAAATAAATAAATAAATAAATATCTGTTTTACATTCTATTTTTTGTTTTTTGTTATTAACAGAGGTGAATTTCATTTTGAAGGCAGCATTTTCTCTCCTGTGAGTAGCAGCAGGGCTAATTCTGCTACTCCAGGTATATATGGCGAAGGTACAAGTGCACAAAAATAGTACACAAAACTGTTTTATGCCCTGCCGTTCATATCCAGTCACCACAGAATAGAAGGTTTGACCTAGCTTGGCTGTCAGATGCTACATTAAAAGGTGAAATAATCCCCCTGGCTATAAGATTGAGCTTGGTAATTAAATACGCAGGCAGGCAGGCAGGCAGGCAGGCAGGCAGGCAGGCAAGCAGGCATTGAAGTGCCAAGCTGAAATCTACAAAGAGGATCCTAGCGTATGTCCCTAGGTTGTTGAGATAGTGCAGGATGAAATGTAGTCCGAAGTTGATTGCATCGTTTACCCACCTGTTTGCTTGGTAAGCAAGCAGGGGTCTGGCAGGGGGTCTGCGATGTCCTTCAGGTGTTTCAACACCAGTCACTCAAAGGATTTCTTGACCACATATGTCAAAGCAACATGCCTGTAGTCATTTAATCCTGTGATGGAGCATTTCTTTGGGTCCATGATGACAGTTGAGTGTTTGAAGCAGAAGGGAACCTCACACGGTTCTGGAGACTTGTTAAAGACATGAGTGAAGATGGAGGTTAGTTGGTCTGTGCAGGTTTTCAGGCAGAGAGTGGAAACATCAACAGGGCCCAGAGCTTTCTTCCTGTTCAGATGCTGGAAGACCCTATTAAAATGTTTTTCTTTGATCTTTAGTACAGGCAGGGCGGGAGAGGAAGGGGTTGTAGAGTTATTGGTGGGAGATACAGGTCAGCCCTGTGTGTGAGAGTGAGGTGTGAATCAAAGCTACAAAAGAAACTGTCAGATCCTCAGCCAGGAGAGGTGTCATCACAGCATAGGGGAAAGGGCTCCTATAGATAGTAATAGTTTGCAAACTCCTCCACACGGAAGTATCGTTGTTAGCTGAGAAGCTGTTTTGTTTTTTTTGGCTACGTTCACACTGCAGGTCTTAATGTTTAATTCCGATTTTTTGGTGAACTCCGATTTTTTTGCGTGGTCATTCACATTTCCAAATATATGTGACTTGTAGTGATCTCCTGTGTGAACGCATTCATACAACTCAAGTGTCCCGCATGCGGAGTAGACAACGCAATGACATCACATGTAGTGAGCGTGCTTCGTATTTGTGGAAGTAAATATGGATGGAAATGTTGGCCTGTATTTAGCGATTTTTAAGTTGTTTTCCAACCGGAGCCAGCATATTAACAATGCAGTATTTTTAAGAAAATCGAAAAGAAAGAGAGCCAGGTTTTTTGGCCATGGCATTTTGTGGGGCAGTGGCAGCGTCGTCGGAACAGAGAAAGAAATGTGGGTTTTCGGAGTCGAAGCCAGCAGTGGTGGGATAGTGATGTGAGCGGCTTTAATGATTCGGACTTCATTTGTCATTTTCAAATGAGAAAGGCAACCTTTATGTGCACATGTGAGCACCTCTCTTTAACACTCTCACGTAAAGACACACATCTTCGACGACCCGTACCAGTGAGCAGACGCGTTGGCGTGGGGCAGTATTTGACTTGCAACAAGGGGCTTGTTACCGCACAATAGCCAATGTCTCTTTGCATAGCCAGGTCCACTGTTTGCTGCCTGGTCCACGACTTCTGTAAAAAACAGTTCGTGATATCCTCATGCCAGAGTACATAAAACTACCTCAGGAAGATGATCTGCAAGAGGTCATTGAAGCCTTCAAACACAGATGGGGTTTCACCAAGTGTGGAGGAGCAATAGATGGGAGTCATATCCCCATTATTGCCCCTGAGGAGAACCACGCAGACTATTTTAACCGCAATGGATGGCACTCCGTTATCCTGCAGGGAGTCGTGGATCATTGATTTTGGTAATACTGATATTTGCAAATTTTAAGATACTGTTGTTCATGAATTAAACAATGTCTTCCAACAGCTTCACCAACATTTATGCTGGTTGGCCAGGAAGCGTCCACGATGCCAGGGTTCCTATGTTTATTCCCTGGCAGAGAGAGGAGAGCTTTTTCCACCAGTAAGTGTTTAAAAGTCCAGTACTAGTGATAGAATATAATTATAGTGATACAATGTTTTTCATTTTGTATTAATTCTTTTGATTTGTCTAAAATTTTTAGAACAATGAAGAGTTAATGGGTGTTCAAGTGCCAATCATGCTGCTCGGTGACCCTGCTTACCCCCTTCGAAGCTGGCTGGTAAAAGGATATTCAGACACAGGAACACTGACAGCTGAGCAACGGTACTTCAATGAACGCCACAGCAGAGCCAGGATGACTGTGGAGTGTGCCTTTGGGCGTCAGAAGGGCCGGTGGAGGTTCCTTGGTAAACGCCTGGATGTAGACATCTCTGCTGTTACCACTGTCATAAGTGCATGTTGCACACTCCACAACGTGTGTGAAATGCATGGTGAGGCCAACGAGGAACCTGGTAGGATCCTCTTCCTTTGAGAGATGGGCAAAAGGAGGTGCTTTAGCATCACTTGATGCATCCAACTGTGAGGAAGATGAGGAATGACAGTTGTTATGTGTGTTGTTTGATTGTTTGATTTTTTCCTTGGGTGAGGAATTACATTGAAAGGGAAAGCAGAAATGTTATTAGATTTTCTGGTGAGACTAATTTAATATGTGCTGCTACAGGAATTCTTCATAGATTTTGGGGTAATAGGAATTAATAAGATCTAGATATTTGTATAGCACAGGAGAAAAACACACCTTATTTCCTTGGGAAGACAGAGAGTTGCAAAACTATTATATCTGTTTCATGTGGTTTAACCAGCAGACATACATTTGAGCCATGTCCTATCAGAACTGATCATTATACCATTTTAGGATCTTTGGTCCCAGATCCTTTGTGTTAACATTTAATCTTACCACCTTACCGAATGGAAGTAAATTGAATGGCCAGGCAGGTAAATTAACCAGGGTTCTTGTTACTTTTCCTAGCAGAGATGGGTACTCGTGTCCTGGTTTGGATGTGTGGAAATAGATCGTATCTGTATCTGCCTGCTAATTGGTCTGGAGTATGTTATTTAGCTCACTTACTACCTACAGTCACTACTTATGATTCAATCAGCCCATTTTGAGAGAGGAAAAGTACAATGATGACATGAACAAGCCTTGTTTTGGTTCTTTTACTTTTGTTACATTGTTTTAATTCTTTTACTTTTATTTTTGTTTTACTTTTATTACATTGTTTTATTATTATTGTACTCTACCATGGTTGGTGGTCCCTTGGACGGAGGGGTCGTGTGAGTATTTTTCCCACAATATAATCTGCTTTCCGTCCGTGGGTTTTTTTCGCTCACACAGAGTGATTTCTTTCACACAGAGTGATTTCTTTCACACAGAGTGATTTCTTTTACACAGAGTGATTTCTTTTATTCGTGATAAAAAAGGAGGGACTGTTAGGGTTTGAAAACTTTTGTATGGTTTATCACTCATGTTTGTACAAAGTGCTCTTCCTTTCTACATGCCACAGAAAGGGGGATGCGGGAGAGGAGTTTTCTTCCGTCTCTTGTCTGAGACTCTCCCCAGCTGCCCGATCGGGCTTTAGGGGGCATTTATTCTATAACTGCTGATACAGAGAAAGAATTACCCCAGCCGGGGGTTGTGCACGGCCTCTTTTTTTTAATGTAGCTTAGAAAATGTTTGCAGCCTTTAGACAGCGGAAGAGCTCACTTGACTGACAAGGTTCGGCCTTGGTGTTTCTAATGCATTTGCCAGAATGGGACGTGAATCGTTTGCATTTAAACCACAAGCATTTAACTTTTGTAATCATCATTTATTTGACAAAGCTTTCCAAATAATCTGTTCACCTCCCTTTTCAAGCACAGCTCTAGTCAAGGAGAGGCTTCTTGGCGAACAAACACAGCTCATGGATCTGCTACTACCATTGTGGCAGAGGTGGGCATCATGCCAGCACACACACCCCCTGCCCCATTCTCCCTGTCTGGTCTTCTGTAATCAGGCTAGTGGGGTTTACAGCATACTAACTATAAGCTAGTCTGGACCAAGTCTCAGGGGTTGTGGCTGTATGCTAATGTATGCAAGCAGTGCACCTTCTAACCCATTCTGTGTCTTCAGAGGCCTGGGCCTGGCATTTAGTCTGGCGCTTATTAAACCCTAAAGTTGCTGCTGCGTTAACCTGCTGGCACATTTCAACCTCGACCTGAGTTGAACGCGCCGCATGTGAGCACTCCCTTCTCTGTGAACTGTCCGGCTGTCTGAAAAGAAATAGTTTCCCTTTGCTTCAGCATTCGTGATTAAGTGTCGTCAGGGTCGGTTGGCTTCAGCTCATTGCTTGGCACAAGATTGAAACTCTTTAACTGGTGATACAACAGCTGTTATATCTTTAGTGTAAGGTCTGCAGGCTCAGAATTGAAAAACAAAAAGACATGCAAGGTGGACGTTGTAATGTTTTTAAGCAGACCTAAAATGGCCGAAGCCTTGCAAGACGCCATTTTGTGTTCCCTTGTTGTGTTTTGGGGGGCAGAATCCCAGCTTTGTATTCAATCAGAGACAGCTGGTGGAAGCCGTGTTTGCAGGCATCTGTGTGAGCATACCTCCGCCTGAGAAGCAGCAGCCACTCAAACGCAGGGATAGCCCCGCTGGAATGAGCTCAGTTTTTTGGCAAAACCGGGAAGGATTCTTGGCACAGATTTGAACAGCTCTTTCTCTCTTTTTCTTTCCTCGTTCAGTCACATGCCAGAGTCTCAGGAAGCCAGTGAGTTGTTTGTAAGGCTTTTGCACACAAGCGCTGACTTTCGGATGTCCTCATACCGTTAAATTATTTATCTGTGATTTATTTTATGA
Organism: Crenichthys baileyi; assembly: GCA_036173005.1. Taxonomy (NCBI): domain Eukaryota; kingdom Metazoa; phylum Chordata; class Actinopteri; order Cyprinodontiformes; family Goodeidae; genus Crenichthys; species Crenichthys baileyi. The sequence continues at coordinate 619,027 of JAHHUM010001747.1, forward strand.
GAACATTGTTAGAAATTTCACTCTTGCAACAGAAAAGCTAGGCTGATCAGTAAGGATTTGTGTAATTCCGCTAGTCTTCTTTTGTTTGTAGTGGTTATTGTTTTCCCAATTTGTGGCTGTCGAATACTTGTCAGGAAGCATGAGTAACTTTTGCCAAAAACTGGGATTTTCTGTGAAATGGTTTTAAGAAAAGCCAAGAAATTAGTCCCACTCTGTTCTACAGGGACTTGTCTGTCAACATTTTATTGAAGATGAACATTTGCTGAAGTCACATCCATCACATTTAAAAAAATTAGTTAATTAAGGTAATAGTCTCTGTCTCTTTTTTCTGTACCCTTGCAGGAAAGTCACCTTTGCGGATGTTTGAGGTGGATGCAGCATGGATTGTGTCCTTGGGGCTGAGGTAGTAGATTGAATAGTTGTGGGGTTCTTTAACCTCTTTTTCAGATAACTATACAATCTACTGTCTTTCCCAAGGAGACAGCTGAGCCAACCAGTCTTCGACTGTCGTCCAAAGATGGAAATCATTCTGCCCTGTCAAAATGCATACAGCATTTCATTTAATATGTTTTTTTTAATTATTCCCCAATCAGTAAATGTGTGGTGTGTGACTTGGGTGCTTTCAGGGTGAGGTAGTAGGTTGTATAGTTTGGTAGGTGGGACTGCACCCTGCTGAGGTGATAACTATACAGTCTATTGCCTTCCCTGAGGAGCCCACTGGACACTCATGGATATTCAACACAATCTCTTTGCTGGAGTGTTAAATACGTTCTCAGACAACATAGAGAAGGGGTGAATGTCTTATTGGAGAGTTTGTATTTACCTTTAATTAATTGTATTTCATGGAATGAAGCTGTGACATGGTTATTAGATATGTACATCTCAATAAAATTACATTCTTCTCAAATCAGTTGTCCAAAAATCACAAAAGTTGCATCGTCTTCTAGTTGTTTTTCACACACGCACAACACACACACAAACACACACACACACACAGACACACACACACTGCAATTCTGATTCTATCTCTACAGCAACTATTGGGTTTGTTGATGTATGGTCCCCTCTAGTGGAGCTTTAATAAACTGCTCTGACTAAAATAAAGCCTACATTAAAACAAGTGTTGTGTGTTATGGGGAACTTTTTAAGCATTGTTCATTCCCACACTTTTAAATGTAATATTAGCAGAAATCATTAATGCTGTAGAATGATAGAGTACAGCTTTTGACAAAATACCACAAACAGAGACCAATTTCCTCTGCATATACACATTTGCATTTCTTCGAGGATTAGTGACTTGTAATAGATTGCTGAATTGGCCTATTTCTGGTGAAACAATTGAGCTTCAATGCGAGACGGTTCCATATTTGACTGTAGGCCTTCTGGATCTTGGGTATGCGGCAAGCGTAGACCACAGGGTTGACTGCTGAGTTGGCATGAGACAGGAGAATACCTGGAAATACGTTTGATTTGTTACTGATGTAATGCGCTGTTATTTGCAAGAACTTGACAAATGAAAAAAAAGCTTGAAGGATATCTTGGAGCTACAGTTCTGGTGAGTTTGGGCCATACATTGTGTTATTCACATTAAAACAGATTCCTGATGGTCTAAATATAGTTATTTGTTCATTTAAAAAATAAAATGTTACTGATGACTAAAAATATAAAAGTTACACACACTCATCATGTCATATTGCTATTGAGCTCTTGTTGATTTGTTTTAACAGTTTTGTTTCCAGGGTGGAATGATTTGCAAAGGAAACAACTTCAATGACTTAAAAAACAGATTTAGTGGCCCAGCCTTAATTTCATTTGGATGTTCTCAAAGCTTCACAGGGTCAAAGTTATACTTATTGGCACACATATATTCATAGACTCCCTGTAATATTTGTACATAATTCTGGCTAGATATATGACTGTAAGAGTCCTTTAAATTAGTTGGTTTCTTATCATGGACCTGACTTTTAACATACTCCACATCTTTTAATAGAGTTGATCAGGTGCTTTGGGAAGCTTAATCCTAGCCTTATGTATCTTTTCGAAAGCCAGTTCTCATGTTTTTGGGGGATCATTGTCCTGGTGAATCGTCCAGTTGTGTCTAAAGTCCCAATGATCTTGTTGTTTTTTGAGGTGATGTTGAAAAAGTTGAAGGTATTCCTCTTTCATTATTATTTTACCCATTTTGTTCGATGCATCAAACAAAACAATCGCACAGCATGATGCTACCACCACGCCTTTTGGCAGTTGGCACATTATTCTTTGGTTTGATGACCTCAGCTTGACTTCTCCAAACATACATTTTGATGTCCCTGTGGCCAATCAATGCATTCCTTGTCACTTATGACCATAAAGCTTTCTACTGGAAGGCATTTGACACATTCCAAGTTTAAAACACAATAAAACTAGTGTCACTGCGAAGGGTGACGGTGGTTAATGGCAGCCTTGAGCCTTGGTGGTTATTGGGTTAGCTCCTTTCTTCTGAGGGTAAAATTTTAGGTCTTCTTGCAGACAGTGGTAGAGTAGTGACACACACTGATAACATGCTTACATACAATAATGCTCATCAATGGACTTGGAATCTTTAGTTAATTAAGATTTTAACAAGCTATGACAATTTACTGTTTTCTTTTTTAGATCTTCACTGACTTTCTTGGACTTTCCCATTTTTTATCTGTTAAGTGCTATCAAACACATATTTTTTTATGCTGGCACAGGGAAACTACCTGCTTGCAGTTGTTCATGATCATTAACCAGAGCTTATAGGCCTTTCCTTGTCAAGCTAAAAGACATTTTAAGAAGTTCAGTGCAACTTATTAAAAGATCTAGAGTAAATGCGTGTATATTTTGAGCCTACTTGAATAATGTCCAGCCTGTGTGGATCAGATGAAAGCCACATTAAAATTGTGGACCCAATTTTGTTTTTGTAAAATTCATTTAAGTTGTTGAATGCATAATCAACAGCCTAAAAAAAAAACAACATTAAGAACCTGAAATGAATGTGACACTAGATGAATGTATGTACATTTCTCTCCAAAGCTGTAAGCAAACTTCTTATTTTAAATGTGGAGCCATTTCTGTATCTGTATAAGGAGTAAAAAAAAACAACTATGACCTGCCTGTATAAAGTGTTCCTGGCGTCACCGCTTGAGGTCCCTGGAATAGCAGAAGACAGTTCATCAGGTGTAGAGGAATCCAGCAGCATCCAAACAACGTGAGAACCAGAGCAAGTGAGCAGGCCAGCCTCTTCTCCCTGAGCAGCGAGGCCCGTGCTAGTGGGCAGCTGTTTTTCAGACGTTTGTAAAGGCTCCAGAAGATGATGATGTATAGAAACATCATGACAAGTAGAGGAGCCATTACACATCCAAGAAAGTTGAAATAAACCATAAAGGGCAGGGAGATAACTGAAAGGAAGGTGCATTGGGAAGAGTTGGGCGAGGTAGAAGATGTGTTGGTGGAATAATAGCCTACAACGGAAAGATTGTGCCATCCAAACAAAGGGGTGAAACCCAATAGACATGAAAGTATCCAGCAGACAGACACAACCAACAGTGTGCGCCTCTGAGTGACAATGACTTTGTATCTGAAAAGAGAGAAAAAATAAAGGGTAATGACAAGAAGAAAATGATTCCTACAATTCACATCATGATGTGAAACTGAAGTCGTCTTTACCTGAAAGGCATGTGTAGACGCAGGTATCGGTCAATGGCAATAGCCAGCAGCGAGAGGACAGAGGCCTCCGTCAGCACGAGCACGACACAGCTAAGGATCAAGCACTGGTGAGAGGTCAAACTCACCCAGCCGTCCAACAGTACAGCTAGAGGTACCGCAGCTGCACCCACCAAAAAGTCAGCAACAGCCAAGGACACCAAGAAGCAGAACGTTGGCTCCCGAAGACAGTCTTGGATACCAACAGCCACTGCACACACCACCAATACATTCCCAAGGCAACACGCCACAGCAATGAGCACTTCCAGCACTGTGTAAGTGATCCAACCCCAATCAGCCATCACTGCAAATGGAATAGCAAATAGTTTCCTTGAAGGTATATCATGCACAGGTATAATAAATAGAAAAGCAAGAAAAATCCAGCATAATCCTTTGTTGTTCAGATTGTGGTAACAAATGCCTAGATAAGCAACAAGCAGAGGCCTTTTATATGGGATCATGCGTGCGCACTTGAAAGCTGAATGACACTCCATGGAGACACCATCTGTATTTCATCAGCAAGTCAAAAATCCTCCTCAAACTTTGATGAATATGTCCAGGAGCGTGAGAAGAGGACTTCTAGATCGGTGGTTTCCAAACTTTTCAGCTTTTGAACCACAAAATAACATGTAGAGATTTATGTTCCCAACTATCATTACTTGAAATAAGTACAGACAATTAAACAATTAAATAATGAAAGAAGCAGTAGCTGTTGTACCAATTTTTTTAATGATTTGTTACCACTGCTTTTAAACCATGTTACATTTATGGCAGAAATTTCTAATTGGTGTCCATTTCTAGGTTTAATTTTAATGGAAACCATTTTAAGAAATCCCATCTGTTGTTATGAGATCCACAGTGGGGTCCCAAACTTAGGTCTAGGGACTATAGGAAATGGTAATTACGTCTTCATAAACTAGAAATAGAAAACAAGACAATATTACCAAATAAATAAATAATTATACCAAATAAAAACCTGTGGAAAATGTCTATACTTTAGATATTATATGACATATCACATCAGTTATGGAAGAATGGAACAATCAATTACAGAACATATGCAAGTAAAACAAAAAATTTATATCTTACTTTTAAGTTGATCAGAGTCTCTAAGAACTCTTAATTAGTACATTATAATGATCAGTTTCCCTTGAGTTTTAATTTGATGTGAACCTTATTTTTAGCAATTAGGATTGCTCTAAAGTGACCATAACTGCCCCTGTCAATGTCTGATTAGTATATTAGTATAACTCTGATACTTCCAACCCATGTTCAGAACTGAAGAAGCTCAAATTTCCTTCAGCTTAAGCACTTAGGATTGTCATATCCTGGATGACTGAGAATCTACACTAAGTACTGTCCTATTTACAAGATATTTACAGCATGGGTGCAAAAGGGGTAACACTGGTTTAAAAAAATAACAAAATATTTTTTAATTTGGATCTATTCCCCTATTGAATATATGTATATATGTATTAACCACAAATAAAAGGTTTGATTTTTGTATTTCAGTATCATTATGCTACAACAGTAAAATATTATTTATATGCTTTTTACACATCTTTAGGAGTGCCTGTTAAAGAGGAGTATTGTATATTTCTCTACTGATACAGTGAAAAAGACAACTGGATTATAATAAAATGTATTATCTTTTATTTAACCAGGATACCCAGGATCCCATTGAAATTAAAAACCTCTTTTTCAAGGGAGTCCTTGCTAAGAGGCAGCAACAAATAAAACACAAAGTTACATGGTTAAAGGAAAAACAACAAAAACAGGTACATTTTATTGAATCAGCCTCAAGAACACTCAGTGAGATAAGTTCAGTTAATTTAAACGTGTTCGGAAGCAAGGAGTTCACTCAGCTCCCTACTCCTGGGAGCTGAGTGAACAAAGGCTTTCTTGGCCAAATCAGTCAGAGCAAAAGAGACAGAAAGAAGCAGCAAATTGTGTGAACGAAAGGTTTACGAATCAACATTTCTCAATGTAATTGCAGAACAGATACAGGCTGGAAGAAGTCCAAGTAATGCATGGTAAACAAAGGTTAACCAATGAGAATTCCTTTGAGCAGCCAAACTAGACCATCCCACCCATGAATAATAATCACAATGGTGTGTTGATATTTTGCAGTTTGCAATGAACTTTAGAGAGAGAGATAGACAGAGTCTAGCATCCTGAGACATTGTGAAGAAGCAATCGTGTACAAAAGATCTCTGTAGTCCAGTACTGTGTTGAGACCCACAGCCATGGATACAACATGAAAGATGCGGTACAAACTTTTCTGTAACAGCGGTAACAGCGGACTTCCCATGAGGCCACTGGCCGTATAAAACGAGCCACAACCCCACAGCTACGGTGGGGGGGTGGCTCGTTTTTGTTCACAGAGCTTTCTTCAAACTTCGTCGTCGCCCGGACAACTCCTCCTCAGCATGATTCAAACGAGATTAGGGTTTGGGCAGAGAGAAGTGATTTAGAATGAAATGATTTAAACGTTTTTCATTTTATGAAGTTTGGTTTTGTTTGTGTTGAACTCAGCTATCTTAGTGCTAGCAGGCTATCTGCAGCACACGTGCTCAGTTTTGTGTTCTGTGTTTGTGTTTTTAAAGTTAAGACAAACTTTATTTAAAGGGCGATTTTAAACACAGAAGATTGATCATAACGTGCCGTCGCGTTTATGCATTTTAACCCTTTTATTGATGGTATTTTTAAAGGTGTGTGTTTGATTCTGGTGCTAAGCTATCAGCTTCTTTTGTTAGCTTTAACTGCTAACAGCTAAGAACACGTGCTTGCCTGCTAAAGAATATTTACCCAGAAAGGTTGTTAGCTTTCAATCTAGTAAATAGTAGTTCCCTAAGCATTATTTTACTAAACTTGATAACTAAGTAAACACCATTAAGCCCCATTTCTCCAGAAAGATTTGGCTCTTTTCCAAAAATATTTCCTTAAATATTTTACCATTTACTTAATAATATTTCTTATATATTATTTTAATAAACAAAGGCAGCTAATGAGACACCGTTGAGAATTAGTCATCCAGAAGGTTGGTTTTATTCAGCAGATCATTCTTTAAAACATTATTTTAATAAATAATATTTTATCTGATCTTGCATTGTGAATGGTTGTCAAAAGGTATGCTGATTATTGCATAAGTTGGTTCCAAGACTAACTTAACTTCATTTCCAGATTCTTCAAGATAATCCTTGGTTCTCAAACATAAACATTGCATGGTAATGTTGCATCACTCTTTTGGTCACGGTTTTTAACCATCTTTAATCAACTTGTTTATATTGTACAAAGCCCATTAGTCTTCCCTATTCTTTAATTCTGCTTGCTAGTTTTAGTTGGATTGTTTTAGCATAGTAAAGAGTTTGTTGATTGAAATATGTTTGACTTTGAGTTGACTTATTTTTGTTAATAAATTCTTGTATTTTAAGAAATTGTATGAATTCATTCCATGTGTGTGCAGAGTTTTGCTGTTCAATAATGTCAGAGCTTGGCTCACCCTTTTTGATTTTGTCCTAATACCACCGCCTTACTGGGCTGGTATTCACAGGACAACCCTTACAGTCCGAAATATTATTTGATAAAATATTGAAGTATTCATATTAAATATTAAATAATATATTCAGATTCATAGTCACAACAACTGACATAAATGTTGCACCAACCAGCCGCTTTCTAGCATCATATGTCATAACTTGTTTCAAAAATAAAAACCCAGCTTAAATTTTTGCCTTTTTAAGATATTTTCCACATGGGGTTTAAAAGTAAGGGTGTCATCAATCAAAATGCCCAGATATTTATATGTATGAACCAGCCAGGTAATGTATGACTATTTGAAAAGTGTGTCTCAATGAGAATGTGAGATCAAAGAACTACTTTGTCTTGCAAATTCATGCATGTAACATGAGCACAAAGGTCACAAAGATTATTCTAATAAAAACATGATAGATAGCTGAGAATGACACTCTGGATGGGTTTACTATAAAGAAATTGAGTTAGTGTGCTTTTGGCAACTTTATAACAGTTATTCCTGGCCTGTAAACTTTGTTCAGTTTGTGTGTGTGTGTGTGTGTGTGATTCATGTACCTGTGTGTGATTCATGTACCTGTGTGTGTGTGTGTGGGTGTGTGTGTGTGTTTGTGCGCCCTTCTTTTTGTTAGGTGGGACTTTTTGGATGTTACTGATTAGCAGGTCTGTTTGCTTTGGCGGTTTTTAATGCATCCTTGCTTTGCATACAATTTTGGCTACGGTCACATGTCTGTCTATGTTCTTGTACAGTAAGTTTGTGTATGTGGGCTTGCTTCAAGCAAATTTATGTTTTGCTGGAAGAGGTCTTCACTAGGTATCTTAGTTTGTGTACACAGACTGAGAAAAGGCAGACTGTAGAAACTCTAATTTACATGTCATTTTTCGATTTATTTTATCTTAAACAAGACATTTTGACCAAAACAGATCATGTTTACATAGACAAATTTTCATATGTTTTTGTATATCTGCAACACAGAATCACAAAAAAGAAGAAAAGCAACTTTTACTAAGAGAAGGATTTAAATTCTACTTATAAAGTAGATAATATCTTATAACCTTTTAGATTTACTTGGTGATTGCCAGCTGACCGCTCATACACAGCCTGAAGTTTGCATGTATCACTTTCATAATTTCTTGTTCAGCCTTCTTCCAAACTTTACTGTTGCATCTACAAAAGCTCCAACTGACAGTAGTTCATGCTCTGGCCTTTCAAATACTTAGTATTCATTGGTCATTGAAAAATACCTTCCAGTCACAATCTGTACAAAATATGTCAAGTGTATCCTTAGATTTTCTGAAGTCCACTCTTTGTCACACTCACTACTCTAACTTGGAGTCTCCTTGTAAGCCTCTCAGCGTTTTCTCATCAAAGCGGTATGTGAGCTTCCTTTTCACCTTGTGAATCTCGCCAGTCCGTGAGTAGTTTCTCAGTGCCCGTGCCATCTTCTGGTAGGTCATAGTCTTGCGGTTCCCCTTCCGACGACCCCACAACTGCGCTAGGCTCTCCTTGTTCTGGGAGGAGAACTGAAAGGTTCCAGAGGAGGACTGGACCCACCAGATGCAGCTCCTCATCGATGGAGTCTGGAGCATCTCAAACAGGAACTGGAACAGGCGCTCCTTCCTCTTTCCTGTTGAAGAGGAAGCAGAGAAAAAACTGGGTTTGACCTGACCTCATCTTGTGTGTAGTTGGACAAAGACATTCTGTCATTCGCTTTTGTTCTGAGAAACTTTTTTATAAGTTATTCTACCTGATAATGGTACCAGAGGCAAGCTTCTGCCCTTCCTCTCCCCTCTGTCAGAGGGTGGTGATGGTGAATCTTGGTAATCCTGATACTGGGAACTGCTGGACTGTGAATCTGAATCAATATATACAGGAGCCCCGTAAGAGTATGTAATATGTTCCTGGAAAAAAAAAAGAACAAGACAAATAAATCCAACTGACGAAGGGTCTTAAACTGAAAAGGCTTGGCTTTTCTTTCAGATCATTGTATCAAGTTTCCTTCGATGCCAAACTCACCCACTGGTTGTCTTGTGAACTCGGCCAGGCTGGATGTGGAACTGGCTCCTTGTATTCTTCATTTGGAGTATGACAGCCATAGCACCACTCATATGCATGCTGACCTGACCAGCTGTTCTCTAAAAAGAGTCAGGCACAAGATTCAGTCAGGCAGAAGATCTAAAAACAAGCGTTAACATTACACCTCTGCTGCCAGCATTCAACCAACCTATGATCCTGGCATCTCGGTGGGAGTGAGTGTGTGTTTGGTGACCCATGTTAGCAGTCATAGATGTTGCAGGTGTGTGAGCAGGTTGGACCTCGAGCGAATGCTCCTGCAGGTACTCCTCGATGACTTCCAGGTCTACCTCAGCACAGGACGAGGGGGGTGACCCACTCCAGGAACCCCGGCATCCACCCAGCTTTACCTCAGTCACAAAAGCCATCTGAAATTCAAAGAGCAGGATGGAAGCTATTAGACTTCAGACTTTCTCAGGTTTTCATGAGCATTTTGCGTGACATGTGGTGTTGATCTCTTGTCAGTTTTAGCCTGAGGTAATAACAGACTCCACGTTTTTTGTATGAATCCTACTGTTACCATCTCATTCATTTTAAATGAAGTTGTCTTTTCTGTGATGTAATGATTTTTCCATATGCCATTTTCTAAACAAACAACAAATGATTATTATTATATAATTTTAAAAAAATATTAGGATACATTTAATTCTAATATGTTCCCAGCAAAGGTTCGGGTCCTGGAAAAGAGGCAGTTGCCAACACAGGGATCATGTGTATTTTAGTTTGACTGGCAAATTTATGCAAGAGTTTATGTTTTCATCAGCATAGATAACATTCAGCCACCACTGATGTGTGGCTGCTAGAAATAACCCTTGGTGAGAAAGATCGAATCTTACACGACTTTACATGACCCCATCAGTAGTAAAATATAATCATAACATCAGCAAAAGGCGGCATTAAACTCACCGTCTCCAACTCCGTCAACATGCTTTAAAGACAATCTAGAAAAACAGAGAAACAAAACTCTTATTTATCAGCAGAATCAAACCAAAAAACATAAAACGGAAGTGAAAGATGCTTTCACACACACTTCTCTAAGATGTAAGAGACAATCATATGACAGTCAAAGACAAAAATACAGAAAAGAAATCCCATAAAAGTGTATCTGTACCTTTGTTAAGTCCTGTGTCTGGTGCGGTGAAGACTGTCAACATGAGAATAAGAGTGCTCACCTGTTCGATGTTCCACCACCTGGGCCTCATCTCTCTTATAGTGTGTGCGCACACGCCCTCCTTCCCCTTCCCATTGGCCAGCGAGTGCTGAGGTGGGAGCGGTTTGCAGAATAGGGGTATTCTGGATATCTGCTGATCTAATGTGAGAAATTTTCCCTTATGCCAATGTTTATTAAAGAAATGTTACTATAAGCCTCTTTCTGACAATAGGTGCCAATTGTTAGATTGTAGGCTTCAGGCAAAATTGACTGAATTTGCTTTATATTCCTCTATAACCTAATTTTTATTTTTATATAAAACTTTTGACAAGTTATTCTTACAAAACAAATTCTCTAAAAATTAAGTATTCACAAGACTATTTCACTCTTTGTTTACTTAATTTCTGCTTGCAAATTTTACTCATTGTTACTAAATGTTTAGAGCTTAAGTTAATAAAGTTTGTTTCACTTAACTCTAAATAAAAATCCAGCTTATTCTGTAGAATTTTGGACACCAACAAGAATGTGTTTAAATTAAACACTGGGAGTGTAATTTGACCAACTAACTCATTAAATGACTCATTAAACAAATCCGTTATCAAACAGCGAAATTATTCTATTCACTGTAGTGCATCTGGCTACTTTAATTATAGAACATAGGAAACAGAAATGGGATGTTTTCCATTTGAAAATAAGGCAATAACTGTTTCTTAAGGCTGTGGAACATTGATTCTGGACCTCTGGCATAGAATACCTAATACTCCTGTACATATCAGAATCAGAATCAGAATCTGAATCAGCTTATTGCCAAGTTTGTACATACAAACAAGGAATTTGACTCCGGTACACTTTGCTCTTTGGTTTTTGTTTTTGCACTACAGAATATACATATTTACAATGTACAATATACACATATATAAATAAAAATAAAAAGGTGCATTTGCAACATCTGTATGCTGTTGTTTTGTAATCTATTGAATGTTCAACAGAGAAACAGCCTGGGGGAAGAAACTGTCTCTGTGGCCGCTGGTTTTAGTGAACAGCGCTCTGTAGCGTCGGCCTGAAGGCAGAACTGTAAACAGTTTTTGTACAGGGTATGTGGGGTCTGCAGAGATTTTAGCAGCTCTTTTCCTGACCCTAGACCTGTATAAGTCCTGGATGGAGGGAAGGTCAGCCCTGATGATTCTCTCTGCAGTCCTGATTATTCGTTGCAGTCTGGACCTGTCCTGTTTTGTGGATAAGCCAAACCACACTAAGATGGATGAAGACAGGACAGACTGAATGATGGCAGTGTAGAAGATGACCAGCAGCTCCTGTGGAAGGTTGTACTTCTTGAGTTGCCTCAGGAAGTACAGTCTCTGCTGGGCCTTCTTTCGAACAGTGTCTATGTGTGAAGACCATCTCAGGTCCTCAGAGATGGTGGTTCCTAAGAACCTGAAGTGATCCACAGCCGACACGGTGTTGTTGAGGATAGCTAATATGATGTTGCTCTGAAGCTGGAAAAAAGTTCCCTTTCTGTACTACCTGTACTATCTGTAAAATATGAAACAATACTAGCTTTCTACTGTATTTTTATTGTAATGTATTTTTATACTTTAGAGTGTGTGTGTCTCTTTCAGTCAAGGAGCCCAGCAAATTTAGGCTATTATAAAAAAGATATACATTTTCAGGCTGCATGATACACATTAGTAGTCTGAACAATGTAACAGTACACAATTGGACCAAAATCAAACATTAGCTCCAAACATTTATGCTTTCCGAGAGCAAAACATTGAAGTTGTTAATTTGCAAATAAAGACATGGCAAAATAGATTTTTTCTGATTGTGAAGTTATGATCTAGGATTTCCTGGTCTTAAGTTTAGAAACACAACCCGAACTAACCTGACTGCCAGGTTCTAGTCACTAAAGTCATGCCGCTTTACTGAACCTCACTGCAAACCTCAGCTTGCTTTTTCTTTCTGTGAACACAAAGGTTTCAAGGGAGATTTCAAGTGTTTATCTTAGTTGATTATGGCGTACAGCCAATGAAAATTTAAAATTTGGTTTCTAAGAAAATTATAACGTACAGAAATATCTCTCTCTGGGTGATGAAGCTATATTTTTACTTAACGAAATAGATTGTCTTCTGATAATACTGAAATGTATTCAAACTGAAAAAAGACTAATTAGCTTCTGAAGACACTTTTAACTTCTTATTGCTTTAACATATGCATGCTCTAAATGGACAGAAGCTCCAGTGTGCTAAAAAAAGAAAATGTTGGTGAGGGAAGCTGCTGTAGTTCACAATATGGCCGTATGTTTTTTTGTTTTATGATGATATATTGGTGTTATATCTGCTAGCATGAGGAAGAGATCTGTTTATTCAGTAATAAATCTTTCACAGCAAAAAATTTAAACCAGGTTTGTCACAAAGGAGCTTTAAGGTGGTAACAATTGAATAACCCCTCCTATTTACTATATAATCAATACATACATATGCAACTATTTGGATATTAATCTATATACTAGGGCTGCTATCTTACAAATGGTGTAAAACACAATATGTATATGGGCAGTTAGGGGAATCTAAGGAGACAAAAAAACTTTAGAAAACTTTAGAAAACCATTAGCTTTACTGCCAGCCACACATTTGGTTTAGAGGCCATCAAGTGATACCTTATTAAGCTCTCTGCTCAGTTCTGCAAACATATCTATATCTGACAGACAAAATGAGATCATTAAACCACTACAGGGAAGCAAACAGACACCAGGATTGCATCACAGCCTAGGTTAACCATATATGATGTCATGCACAGGTAACACTGCCTGTATGCTTTATTGTGTCAACCTACGTGGTCTGTTCCTTTTGTAACATTTGTGCGGGTGTGTGTGTGTGTGTGTGTTATCAGACCTAGATTCCCCTACAAAAAAATGGCAGTGCAACATATTTTTTTCCCCTGTGGGTTGTCGGTGTTAAGGGATTCCCCCAGTTTTTTTTTTGTTGTTTTTTTTACTGTAACAACAAACTTGTTAAATCAACAGACTGAAATAACCTGTTGCGTCGGAAGAAGACTACCAGAGGACAACAGATTGCTGGGTTTTCAGGCATTCTGAAATAGATTAGATGAATAACTAGTTTTAAAATTTTTACAGCAGTCTAGTGTCTCGTTGCTCCAATAATCTCAGTTAAAGGGATAGTGAGGGATAGTCATTTATCAGTTTTGCTAAACATATGTATTGGTATTATAAAGCAATCAAATCCTTCTTTCATAACAGCAGATTACAAGCCAATCTGTCAAGATCATGGACCCTGAGTGCTGAGTCCTGCTGAGATTACAGAACTAAAGGGGCGTAGCTTACAACACGCAGCATTTACCTTAGCAATGCGAAATCTTCTTTTCAAATCCATTCAGTGCTCTAAATACAAAAAACATTTTCATGCATCATCCTCATCATCTGCATCAGATTCTGCTAAGCAATGTATATTTCAGATTAGACAGACTGTGGAAGATCAAGCAGGGTGTTTGTTCTCACTGCACACCAGGTTCCTGGTGCTTCTGCAGCTATCTTCACTTTTAAGTCATATCACTACATGACCCTTGGTCCGCAATTCTGTATTACCCATTACAGTTAATAATGGTTACAGGTTTTTCATTACTTCCCAAGGTGGATCAGGAGCTTAATGTTGGTGGAGTGACCTCAAATCTTCGGGACCTTACAGTTGCTCACAAGCCGTAATGAACAATATTATTTCAAAGGGTCTTTTGAAGTTAGAAGACCTCCCACCAATCAACCTAATATTTTGCTGCCTTCACATATCAACTGTCAGATTAAAGTCGAGACTCTGGCTGCACCACTCCAAAATATTAACATTAATTTAATTCAGAAAAAACATAATAAACATAATCAATTATAATGGAAAAGTAATCAAGGCAGTGTTAAAGTCAATTAAACAGCCTTGGTTTTTACACAGTTTTGCTTTATAATTAGACATTTACTTTGAAGGGAAATGCTTTACATTTTCCAAACTTTGTAATGTTTCATACAGGACAATCTTTGGTGGCGCACCGCCTCCTACCTCCATTTTCTGAGTAAAATATATATGGCTTCTCTGTAAATAACTGTCCAATGCAAACCTTTCACAATGTTTTAGAGACTTCAAAAACCTTAGTTCGTAAAAACGGCTAAAAAGGTTTTAAGACTAGAGCATAAATTTACTCTGGTTGTTTAGCGCACATGGAGTTTTCACCAAGAACCTGACCCTTGGAAGTTTGAAGCATGAGTTTTCATAATTTCACTGACAGTTATATGCTCTTTGATATGGAGGAAGGAAAGCTGTGGTTTGACAAAAAAGTAAATCAAAAACCAAGTTCTGCTGTCTTAAATCAACTTAAAAAAACAAAAAACAAAAAAAAAAAAACAACCAATGTCAAAAACTTAATAGCGGTTTATATATTATCTAAAACTTTACCCACAGTAATTGAGCAATTATATACACAGAACCAGACATTTATTTACAGGTAAAATGGAGGTCGGAGGTGGTGCGCCACAAACAATCTCCCTGTGTGAAACAGAAGTGTAAAGCATTTCAGGTCAGAGTAACTGCCTGATAAAAAAGTAAAGCCGTGTAAAAAGCTACAATAATATGGTGGTTTAAGTGAACACTATTTTATAATTTTTTTACTGCTTAACTAGTGCTTTGATGTTTTTGAGACGGGAGATTCTTTAAAGGCAACATTAGTCTGCTTTGGTAAGTAATTTTCTGATATTAAAGTGAAACTGTATGAAAAGCTAAATATTACACCAGTTGTAATAAAGGCTATTTCATTCATTTTTATTAGGTAGTGTGAATGTAAATGCTTTATATATTCTGTTTTCAGTACCTATTTTAGACAGGAAGATTATTGGTGGTACACTACCTCCAACCTCTACTTCTGTGTTGACAATGACTGATTTCACTGTAAATAATTACCCAGTGCAAATGTGACTTTGTTTTTGAGATTCATAAAACAGCGTTAGCATAAACCGCCATGACAGTTTGGAATTATTTAATGGACGGTGGCTGTCGCTTTGTTCTTGGCCCCTCTTGAGCTAGGTGTTAGCCTCTGGGTTCAACTAATCTGGATTTATGCTGAATGGAGATGACAATACATTTTACTTGTTTCTCCTGTTTTGATAGAACGTAAATACAAAGATCCTTTAACAAATTACTTTAAATCAAAATTTCAATGTTCTGTCAGTGCTACTTTTGCTCATTTTTTTACATTGATTTGAAAGAGCATATTATTATCATTGAAAACATTAAAACAGATGATTAAAGCTGAAAATATTCAGTTTCCTGGTGCCTTCTGTGTGGGCTAAATAACCAGGATTCATGAGGGATTCCCAAAACAGTCCAAAGAAATGTGTATGCTATCACTTCCAAGCCTCAGCTGGAAACAAGAGAGAGCAGAAAATGATACAGAGAAAATGATGCATCAACTTCACTTATCACTTACTTAGGATAGGTTCATGAAGGGCATTCTGGGGCAAAAGGTGTAAATGTTGACAGATTAACCCAGAACAAATAAAATAAATCAGGGAAGAAATAAAATGCTACTGACTGAGACATGTGTGATGCAGAGTCATAATGAATCCAAGTTCAGCACAATTGACCTCCTTGGAAAGATAAAATATGACAACTGTGTTTTATACCTGGCCTTTATTTCTTCATGATAACACCTGGGATTGGATTTACAGGAATAGGTCTAAAAACTTGTCATTGTTTAGTGTAGAAGTGCATTATGCTGAATTATTGTTGCAAAGATGATATATGCACAGAGAATATTGATGATAGAGGCCAAGTAAGTTAAAGGGTACAGTAAACATTTAAAAACATTCCTTCATTTTTATTTGCTTAAAAGGAGCCAGATGATCCTGTTATCTTTTAGAGTGGCCGCCGTCAGAGTTTAATTGGAATTTCCGATCTTTCAATTTTTTTTAGACTCAAGCCGCTTTTTCTATAAATTTTCTTTCCAGTCTTTGTGCATCACCATGACAGTAAATTGAATAGCATATGTTTAAAAAGTTGGCAAATTAGCTGCAAAATCTACGAGCTTAAAAAATTATTTGGTAAGTGAAAGTCATGGCTCTCAGTAACAGATAAAATTTTGAAGATTGACTCAGGACCTGAGGGATGCACTTGTATCATCGTCAACTGAATGTCAGGTTTTCAGCTAACAATTGATTAGGAACAACTTTGTTTTTACTAAAATACTATTTCATGACTGCCAAATTGTATTTTCTTTGGTAATGGTCATAGGTTCAGCAAAACAAATGGGAGTAATTGTATCTTGTTGATGTTGATTTGAAGGTGTGGAAATTTAGGTTTATACTGTCTGGTAGACACAAACACGGTTATTCGATCTACTTTAGGAGTATTTACATTTCCTAAATGATTCTTTGGAGTTGTATGACGAAAACAAAAAAGAAACAACATTACTCTGTAAAGTGGAATGTACTGGACTGAAAATCACAAGAATAAAAATGAGTTATAAAACACCCTATGGCTAAAAAGAAACATTTCTTTTTTCTTAGGTGAAGGATGACCCAGGAATTTTCTATAGTATTGTATTTTATTAGACTGTATTCATTACATTGTTATTTTCAAATGTTTCTGTGACACTGGTTTGGTTTTCATCACAATATTACGTGTTTTCTCCCTGGCTCTGGATCATTATGATAAAGATGTGCTTTTCCTTGTGGTAAATACAAGTACAAATTCAGTCAGAAGGCATTTAATGATACAATTTAACAGTTTCTTTGTTTAGTGTGAAATAACTGTACCATATACAACTTTAGTGATTTTAAGCAAATAATTAGGTGCACAAATTCAAATTTAATGTGGAATTTCTCTAATCTGCAAAGTTTCTAAATTTTACATACAGGCTCCAATGTACACATAAACCCCAACTGATATTTGTGTCATGTTTTGGAGTGTGACTATGCTGGGGGGGGAACTTGTTTACCTCTGCTTCAAGTGACAGGTTCAGAGCGGTGGGCGTGCCTGAGACAGCTGGTTGCCCTCACACCTGAGAGCAATCTCCTCATCTCCTGCCCAGGTTCATAAGGAGCTGCAAGACGACCACTCAACACCAGATTGTCAACCTATACCAGAATCAAGCCAAACATTCAGTTTCTAAGCTCCCTTTGAGATTATCTTATGTATTTCTGTCTTCTGCGCTTTGTCAGATCAGCCCTGGAAGGCATCTTACCTGATCGACTCCTGAAAATCTAAACCCTTGGACAAAGGTTTTCTCTCTGTGCTTCAGCGTCCTCCATGCCAACTCCAAAATCTCTGTAATTTCCCAGATGAACCTCAGCCCTGAGTCGTCACCCACAGCTGCTTTACCTGTGAGTTCGTCTGCCTGCCCGCTCTCCAACATACAACCTGTCAACAAACTGGTACAACAATCATGTGGGTCAGAAAAACTAACCTCAAATGTAACAATTTGGTTAAATGTTTCCCAGCAAGTTGCTCCTCAACCAACTACCGACATAAACCAATTTAAATGAATTCTGCCAAAAGCTTCCAAAGTTTTTGGAAGAAGTTGTAGAACTCATTAAAATTGACTGGTTTTCTGACACAAATCCAGGTTTCAAGCAAAGTCCACAAGTTGTCAATAGGGCTGAGGTCGGGACTCTTAAAATAACATTCCAGAAGTTCAATTTTGTCTGCTTTATTCATTCCAAAACCAGCTTTGATAAGTGTTTAGTATCCTTTTCCTGTCTGTACAGTCAATTCTCTTAAAGCTAAGGTGTCCATAGTCCTTCCTATGGACCAGTTGGAAAAGTTTAAGTTGCAGCCCGACACTACTTGGCAGGGAAAACTTGAACAAGTTTTTCCGGCCAGCACAGGCAGTTACGCATTTTAAAAACATTCAGTGTAATTCACTAACATTACAATCCTGAAATGGAAAATGTTTGGCACAACAAAAAGAGTGTGTTGTTTTTTATACACATTCCTTTATTTCTTTTACATTAGTGTCAGGTAGGACCTGAACATCCAGTAATTTGAAAAGCAGATTTGGGTGCACCCATTCATTAAACTTGGCTAAATATAGCAAAGAGAAACCCCTATTCCATTCCTATTGATGATTATTGATGACATTTTCTTTTTCTACACCAACGAAAATGCAAACACCCCCCCCCCAAAAATCTGGAATTGTTCGTCTTTCTTTTAATAAGGCAAAAGTGTAAGACCCTTTATAGGTTTTAGGGCTACAAAAATGTGTACACATCACTGTTTTTTCTTTGCTTGTTTCATAAAAATATTGCAGGTTTTGACTAACATGGACTGAAAGGGTGCAAACTATAAAAAGTACCTACTGCCCAAAGCGACACCTTTCACCAGCCACTTGCCTTCTGAATAAAAACATTTTGTCAGAAGAGAAAGATTAAAGCCACAAAGGAAAAAGGAACGTTTAAAGGAGTCAAAGTGAGGCTTTGACTTTTCTACTCATAGAACACGTTATGTAATCTGTGGCATGATTGTTTATGTTGGATCACTAACTGTATACAATCAGCCTCTACTTACATTGATCAAGATGATTTTGAAGTGATAGTGTTTTTTTCTCATTTATTACTTAACATAATCCAGCAGCTTAATGCTAAATCAAAATCATCCAGTAACAGTAATACAGAGAGCAGCTGTTGTGAATGTCCCCATGCTTAATGTACAGAAGAGCATACACCTCTGTTTTAACCCTCAGGGATGCTAACTACACATGCAAACAAGGTAAAAGTATAGTCATATTGACATGACAGATGAAAATTATACAGCACGTTTTAGTTTTGTCCCTGTGGCAGGAGATTATTTAGTACTAATAAAAGATTCAGTAAAAAAACACATACAAACTTACACTCTTCTGTCATAATAAAACACATATTTATAAGTAAATATTTGAGTGTTTCTATCACATTGTAAAGTTTCTCAGGCTCTCAGCTGATTTCTTAAGTTTTATTTCACAGTTTTTTTATTTTGACTTTTATTTAAACATTTTGTGTTTTTTAAACAAAAAGGCAAAAGACCTCTTTAAGAAAACATCGCGCATTTTTTCTTAGATGAAATTCTAAGAATCCGTCCTACTGCATTTCTTAAAATAGCAACAAAAGTAAAGTAAAAACAGCCGTTATTTGAAATAGATATTGCCTTTTAGCTACAGTAGGAGTTAAAGGTGTAGCATCAGTAATTATGATTACTTGTTCAAATGTAAGGTCACTTTGAGGAGGTGAATAAAGGAGAGTTGATAAACGTGTTTGGAAAAACCCTCGGCTTTCAGTCAGATAGTTGACGGTTAGGATTCCTATTGCTCTGCATGCACCTGGAGGACTCAGGCAAGGTGATAAGGCCAGATAGGCTCTGGACGCTGGCAGTCTGAAACACACCCACATACCCATCAACACAGTTTCCCTTACCTGATTTGTGCCCCTGAAGTGCATCCAGAATCACACCCAACATGATCGATATATTTATGCATAGAGAGTGTGATCTTCAATCAGTAACTAGTTTAAAGAATCATTGCCAATAAAAAGTGGCAGAACTTACTGTCCAGTAACTTTATCTCCTCAAGCAGGCAAATATTTTTTCTTTCTGTAAATGTCATTAATTTCCATCATTGCACATTTTGTTTATTACAAAACATGTGTAATAATGTCTATATGGGTGTGTAGGGCAGATTTAAATGTGCGTCTGAGTCACTAGTGATGTTCAACGGTTGGCCATTAATGTGTCTGTTCTGAAGCAATTAAGATGATTGCATGGGCTTTTATCAAGTCCAACATCAGTTGCTGATGCGCGAGGGTCTTTGTGTTTATGTGTGTGTCTGTGTGTCCAGGTGTCAGTGAGTTTACAGTTAAAGCTTAACCCCCCAGATTAGTGAATATACGCAAATCACCTGTACACATGCAGGTTAGTGGGAATTCCCCCAACGCTCACTCAGAAGCAGAGAGTGTGTTTGAGTTTGTCAAGTGATAAGTGACAAACTTGTTTGTTCCTAAAGGGAGTCTATCTAAGAATACAAACACTTCAAAGGGTGGACTAACTGGACTGATTCATTTAATGTGATTAATCACATCAAATTTAACTAAAGTCATGTGTAAACATATTTATCTTGTTTTTGTATTTTATGTCACAGTTAAATGTTTCTGCTCATTTTAATATCAGACAAAAATAACCTGAATAAATATAAAAAAGAGTTTTAATAAATGACTTAATTCAATAAGTGAAAAAAATTTAACATGGCCCTGTGTGGTAAAGTAATTACTCTCTAAATCTAATAACTAGTTCTGCCGTCCTTGGTGGCAACATCTCTCATCAACTGTTTGTGATAACTAAAAATGAGTCTGCTTCATCTCCGCGAAGGAATTTTGGCCTGCTCTTCCTTAATTCAGTCAGATTGCAGCACGAATAAACTGGTTAAGGTCATACCACAGTATCCTAGTCAGATTTAACCCTGAACTTTAAATAGGCCACAAAAAAAGAAACAAAATCAAGGCATTTTGTTTCTTTTTTCTTTTCTTTGCTTGCTTGTTTGTGCTTTGAAACATTGTCCAGCTGCATAACCCAAATGCACTTCAGTTTAAGGTTACAAACGGATGGCCAGAAATGTTCAGGATTTTCTGGTAGAGAGCTGATGTTATGGTTCCATTAATCATTGCAAGGCTCCCAGATCCTGAAGCATTTCCAAACCATCAATCTAACAAAATCAAGTTTGTTTGATGTTCTTTTCTGAGAAGCTCTGCTAGCTTTATGCCAGATGGAACAGGATTCACACCTTCCAAAAAGTTCTACTTTGGTCTTGTTGTTCCCAAAATTCTGGAAAGCAAAAATGTGAGATGAGCCTTTGCATTTTGGTGAGCAGTTATGTTTGACTTTGAACCCTCTTACTGAATCAGTTTTGCTAGTCTTTTTCCTGTCTTGTTGAATGACCCAAATAGAAGCAAGTAAGGCCTGTTGTGCTTTAGATGCTGTTCTAGTTTCTTTTGTTGACTTAGCACTGCAGGAGTAATTTTGGTAGTCCACTCCTGGAAAGGTTTATCACAATTCCATGTTTTCTCCATTTGTGGATGTTGTCTCTGACTGTGGTTTGCTGGGGTCCCAAAGCCTTAGAAATGGCAATGTAACAATTTCCATGTTGATTTCAGTTAATAAATTTGTTTTGCATCTGTTGTTGAATTTCTTTAGATCAGAGTATAAGGTGTTGTTTTTGGCAATCTTTTAGCCTGCTACGAGTTTGTTTTTGTGTGCCAATAAATGAAATCAACATTCAAAGCTACTGTTTTGTTTTTACTCTGGACATCTTAGATATTGAAATGTGTTTGATGATTTGAAATATTAAAGTGTGACAAAAAAGGAAAAACAGAAGAAATCTTTGGGGGACAAATAGTCTTTTTACAGCACTCTTTGCTACAAGCAACAATAAATGTTTGCATGCAATAAATGGCTCCGCTGAAGGTTTATTTGAAATATCTGTGAGGGGTAACTGTTTCTTAACTGTTCAGAGTCCACACCCACTGGCAGGGCTCGTCTCTGAGGCCAGGTGAGTCAGAAGAGGCAGCCTGGCAGGTTTGAAGGCAGCTGCACTCTGTGATGGTAAATGATCTGTGTAGCAAAGATGTTGGGAAAATATGCAAAACCTGTTGTTGACACTGTCTTCACCTTCTCCAACACTCTGTCAGTCTAACACACCTTTCTTCTCTGGCTCTTCCTTCTGTCCTTATTTCATTTTTGGCTGACATGTACAGCACATTCGTTTTTTTGCAGCAGTCATCTTTGTAACAATGCCACCTAAGTTTTACATGTAGGCTTTACAAACTTGCAGTGCAGCCGACATATAAATACATTCAGTTTGCATGTGTTCATAAACAGCCAACAAGTCAAATGCTCCTGCTTTTTGAGGATGATATACATTACTCATATGGGAATGCTGGAGATAAGGAATGGGACTGGGAACTGGTTGGACACTGCATTCCCACGGAAGATTGTTTGTGTCCTCCAGTAGGCAGTCCGACAATCTGTGGTCTCAATAAACACTCATAAAGCGAGCAGACATGAACACAGACCTACCAGCCTTATCAGAACAACACATAAACTCGAGTGCGAAGACTGTACATAAATCATATGTTTTCACAGCGAGATAAGCACGGAGTCATGTTTTATCTGAGCTTCAAGGATGAAATAAAACATCTCTGTGACCTGTTTTTCCACACAAAAAACACACAGGGCTTTAGGGTGCTTGATGAGTTACTCTGACCCAGCCCTTTTTTTTCACAGAAGAAAGCCCACACATAGATATCACACAGCATATTTGTCTGTGAGCACAGGCTGCACCATAGCATAGAGTATCCCCATGACTCCAGGCCTACACCTCCACTCCACAGCTGTCACGAGGAGGGACCGGAGGAAAACAATAGCTCTCTTTTCCATCACACTTTTCGCCTCATTAGCAACAAAGTCTCATGTAACGTCTGTCTGCCGTGCTGCTTTGGTAATGGATGACTCTTTTAGAAAGCAAGGGATCAGATATTGAGTGTAAATATTACAGTGGAATATATTTGTTTAAAACTACATGTAATTAACTACATATTCTTTTTATATCTAATTCGCAAAAAAGAACCTGGGTTGCTATGAGTCTGTTTTAAAATCTTGAGTTAAGGACGTGATATTCAGTCCTTTAAATTTTGATAAGTTCAGCAGTGCAGAAATCGTTATAAACTGCAGCTTTAGATTTTTTTCATCTTTCCTGGATGATGAAAGGGTGATCCACACTTTTGTTTCATCCCAGCTTGATAACTGTCAGTCGCTCTCTGCATGTAGGTGTGTGTCAGGCCTGTCTTTCATGGCTGCAGCTGCTCCAGAATGCTGCAGCTCGAAGCAAAGAAACATTTTTCCCTGGTGCTTTCTTTTCTTCATTGCCTCCCTGTTCATTTTGGGATTGATTTTAAAACATTACTTTTGACTTACAGTACAAGCCCGTTCATGGGTAAAAACTTGTATATCTGTCTGATCTCCTGCAGTCTTAAGTGTCTTCCAAAAACTGTAAGGTTTAATGATCACTTGGTTGTATTAAATGGCTTTCAATTTAGTATAATAGTGGATATTTTTTTGAAGCATTTTTTTTTGTTTGTTTTATGTGTTTTACTGATTTTACTATTTACTGTTAATCCTTTGCCAAAGCTAACAAGGAAGCTGGCATACAGATTTTTCAATGGTTGCTTCAAAGTGAGACACCCTATTATTCTTGTTGTTTTGTCTGCATGTAACCAATGGACAATAATCATCTGATCACAGGAATAATCCTGTTTCGCTTTGGGTGCATGTTCAACAAGCACCTGGTGAAGCCACAAGTTATGTCTGTTTTATTTAAGTTTTGTCTGAATATAAGTGGAGTAGCGAACAGCACAACCAAAGCTTTGCTGGGACGTGCATGATAATTGAAACACACAAAAAGAAGACATTTAGCTTATCTGCAAACCAAATACTCTCTCTACACTCAAGTTAGCAGATGTTCCACATGCAGTCATTCCAACATCAACACTGACAGGAAACAGGTGGATTACTTACTGAAAATAAAAACCTGCTAACTTCTTAACCGATTTCTCCACAGTGCAAACAAGACTGTGACCTGGCTTGTAGATTGGCAAAACTGATCCTACTGTTTATTTGTTGTTCTGTTTTTTAACTGGAGCAGTTTTCTTTTTTAACTGAGACATGTATGTTGCTGATGTCACCTGTGCATTTCAGAGGCAGGACATAAACTGTCTCTACCTGAAAGTCACATTTCCATCACATCTGATCAGAACAGGAGCCTTTAAATACACATCTGTTTTGTGGAGTGATGTGACCTGCTGATCTTACCTTTTCACTGAATATTTCTGTGCTGTGAGAAGGTTTATGGTTTACAACCCTGCAGGCAGCTCTGTGCATCTTTGAACCAGTGCTTGCATCAGCACATTTACAGATTCAGGCGGTGCAGGATAGTGTTTACAATGCCCCAAAGCTTTATACCAGATGCCAACACTTGCAATAGATAGTGATGAGGCCTACTTAACTGTAAACTACATTTTTAATCAAGAGATCAAAGATTCTGCTTTAAGATCCAACAAACAAGTTTTTCTCTCCCCTGCTTGTTTCTGTATATTACATTTGCTACTCACAGATACCCATGCCATTTGTAAAAGGTTATGATATTCCTGGAAATACCAAAATAAGTGCCTCTGTCCTAAACTAATAACAATTCTCTGCAGAAAAAAACCTAATAAATCCAAATTGTATTTGAGACATTAACAGAAGCACTGCAACAAGAAATTCCAAAGAGGACATATCACAACTTAGCAGTGCAGAGTAAAGTATAATCCATGGGAACTACATCCACTTGGGTTTTTTGCTGCTGTGATTTCTGGACATTCAGGAGTGCCCGGTGGAGCTGGGATGAGTGCGTCAGCTTGTACACACCGTGCTGGGAGATGCTCTGTTATGGCAGGCAAAGGGCTTCCTCTTTCTGCAGAAAAACCGTGACATCGTCAGAGTGGCTGTTGGTATCACTTCTCGTCCTCACAAGCCAAAGTGAGGTCAGTGGAATGAAGAACAGGGTGGTTTGCTTTGTTAAGTTCATGCGATTTGGTTCCTGAGGTTTGAGATTTGTGCTGAGAGGGCAGCAGAAGAATTATTGTGACATACTGTAGCAAGTGTTTGAACAAAGTAATAAGCCCATTAATGAGTTGAAGAGAATGTTTTTTTCATTAATATATTCAATTAAGCATATGAATTATCAGTCATAGCTAAGTACTGCCTTGTGTGTTTAAGATGTAACTGTTGTACTTGGAAGAGTCTCCCCTAAAGCAGTCAACATCTGTTTCTGCTGTTTTTTTGGTTTCTCAGATAGGTAACTCAAGTGATCACAAATTCAAGAAAGATTAATGAGATGGTATCCTGCTGGAAGTGCCCATCAGAAGATGGGTTCACTGGTCAGAAAAGGATACAGCCAGCAACAATACATAAGTATTTCAATTTTCATGTGAAAATACTTCCCTAATGTTAAGTGACTTTTCTGGTTCTGTACAGAATTTTAAGTAGATGATGCATATTTCTTCTGATGTCACTGACTATTTTAATCAATCCCCATACAAATTGGTCACCTAACCATCTTAGCTAGATTGTGCAATAATCTGTACACTGTTTATAGTTAATCACGGCAAGTCCTCTAGGTCCCTAAGCATCGGAGGAATCTCATGATCTCATTATCTCATACAACCAAAGCAAATTCCTTGCACATGTGAAACACTACTTGGCAATAATTTTTTTTCTGATTCTGATTTCTGATTCTGATTCATTACCGCCACCAGGTTTGACTGTAGGAATGAAGTTGTCTTTCTGCACTGCTGTGCTAGTTTTACAACAGATGTAACACCTACCCAAACCTACCACTTTTGTCTCATCAGTTCACAAAATATTTTCCCAAAAGTCTTGGGGATCGTTGAGCTGTTATTTTAGTAAATGTTGGATGTCTTTATTTTTTTTGGTCAGGAGTGATTTTTTTAGAACTCTCCCATGGATCAAATTTTTGCCCAGTTTCTTTATTATTGTTGAATCGTGAGCTTGACTGAAGTAAATGAGGCCTGCAGTTAATTAAATGCTAATCTGGGTTCTTCTGTGGCCTCCTGGATGAGCAGTCACTGCATTCCTTAAGTAATTTTGGTAGGCCACCACTGCTGGAAAGGTTCTCCGCTGTTTAATGTGTTCTCCATTTGTGGCTTTCGCTCTCACTGCAGCTAGCTGGAGTCGCAAAGCTTTAAGAATGGATTTATAATCCTTTGTTTCTCATCTATTCTTAAATTTCTAAAAATCATGGCAGCATGCGTTGCCTATGCATTATTTTAGAATACTTTATGTTGCAAGAAAGGTTCTGTTTATTTGTTTTTTGTTTGCAGGTTTGGCAATAGTGAAATTAAACTCAGCTGTCCAAAAATGTGATTTGTCACAGTTACTTCTGAATTAACAAGGGGAACAATTGTATTGCTGCATAGGGCCAAAATGGTTAGGTTAGCTTTTTCTGTTAATAAATGAAATCATTTGAAAAACTTCTTGATTGTTTACTCAGACTACCACTGTATGATATTAAAAATATTTTGATAATCTGAAACCTTAAGGTGTGACTTCAAATCCAAACTAAAAGAAATCTATTTTCATATTGAATAGGACTGCAAATACACAAATGAATGCAGGCAGCTAGATCTCAGAATGTAGAATATCGTGAAACTGTTGTTTTTTGTCACTCATTTCAAAAAGTAAAGCTCATGTATGATATAGATTCATTACACAAAGAGTGAAATCGTTCAAGCTTTTATTTCCTTCATTTATTTTGGTAATTTTACTTTCTGAAATGAGTAAAAAAAGTTTTTCACGATGTTATGTATTTTTTTAGATGTTTATCCAAAACCAAGTAATGCAGTTCTTAAATTTACCTCCAAAATCCGTATTTAGTCAACATTAGCTGGTTGATTATTTTTCAACCTAGAGCAGTCCTGCTGTTTTGACGCTTGCCAGTAGATGGTAGTGTTTTATCATTAAATTCAAAACTAGCTTCCGTCAGGAGCGATCCACACAACAGAACTTGGTGTTTTCTATAACTGTGTCCATGATTGCAGTGATGATACGTTTAAAAAATCGTTTAAAAAAAAACCTCCCAGGTTTTGCCAGCTATAATTTTGTAGTTGCATCTATATTTAGTATATATTTAGTTTTCAGCTGGATGATATTCTGGTGTGAAATCCACGATAATCAGACTCCTGTCTTTTTCGCTTTCCATTATGGGTTGAGTCGTCTGGCTGTCCTATCTAAGTCGTGCATGGACGAGATTCTGTGGAGACAGTGCAATGCTTTCCATCATGGTTAACATTCCACCTCTGCCCCTGCCGACTGTCAGTCACACAGCTGATAATATCATAGGACCTTAGCATGACAACAAGAGGGGCACAAAAATACATCATTCACATGTGAAAATAACTCTCACACACATATCCACACGGTTGCTTTTATAACTGTGCTCACACACACACACACTGACATGATCACACAGTTGTGTCAACAGAGTTCAACTGCTTTCCAAGATCAATCAGCTTTTTATGGAGACATAATCAACAGGTGTAACACACAGAAACACACTCGCACACCAACAAACTCACCCAAAAACACCACTGATTGCGGTGCCAGTGGCTCCACTCACAATAACATCAAACGGAGTGGAGCATCTCTTGATTTGCTGCTGTGCATGTGTAGACCTGCCTGTCAGCTATCTTCCACCATACTAACCCTTGTGCTGTGTTTGCAGAGAATCTGAGCAAAGTGTAGATAAAAAAAAAAGATGGCTATGTTTCATTTTGATTGCTGCATGAGAGAGTAATTTTCAAGAAAAAAAGTCTTTAGCATTATTTCACCTCTTGAGTTCAAGAGCATTTCAAAAATGATTCAGTTACCAACAAGTTTGGTTTTAAATAAAATTTATGTAGTTATGTATCTTTATTTTTTCATTGCTGGGGAATATTTTCCTAATAAGTTTGGAAACGTCATCTTGTTCTGTAGCTGATCATAAATCTTAGCTTTTCTGTATGGCATCTGAATAGTGATGAGGAAGGAGCGCCCTCTTATGTTCTATTTTAGCTATTGCACAATACATGATGAACTGGTGGGTAAACACAAAGCAAACACGAATTTATTACGCCGTAATACCAGTGTTATTTGTAGTAGTAGTAGTAGTAGTAGAAGTACAATAAAAGGTGAAAAATTAAACCTTAAACTCTTTATCTCTACATCGGGAGTTTCCAGTTGCTCTGTGATCATACTTGCTCTCTTTGATAGCAGATTGATAGAAAATCAATGGAAAGTTGTTTTGATTGCCTTTTGTTTGCAGTAACTTACAATTAAATCCCACTAAATCAGATTATTTCTGAGAGATAAATTTATTTCAATAAGGAAAACAAATGTATTACATAGAATATTTATACACAGAGCGAGATATTTCAAGCATTTATTTTTGGATAATGAATTACAGCCAATGGATACCCAAAATTAGATTTGTCAGCACCACCTCCATCTAATAAAAATAAAAATAAAAAGACTTTATTTTTTGTGTATTTAAAATAAGAATGCCAGAGTGCTCAGAATGACAAATATAATGAGACTGAACTGGAAACTAGCAACAATAGGCATCACCCCAGTCACAAATACAACCCCAGGGGGAAAAAGAATCTGTTTCTACTAAAACATTTTATTTAAATCTTTTATCAACACTTCCATGTAACTTACAAATGCATTAGCTATATGCAGTTTTTTTACATGGCTATATTCATTCACAGTTGAAACTAAATATTTACATATACAAACAAACCCCTACACCACCAGCGCAGCACCCAAATAGTTAAATGTTTAGAAGCTGAAATGAAGGATTAAGACAAATTTAGAGTTTAAAATTGCTAAACGAAGCGTTTTGCTAAACCAGATAATGTTGAAATTTTTGTGATGTTTGAAAGACTGAATTCGATTTTTTGCCTATTCTGTCTGACAGAGTTGTTCAGAGAAATCATGTGCACTCTAGATCTGACAAATGTGATCCCTCTCTCATTTACTTAAATTCCCTTTTTAAAACTTTGGGTCTCATCAAACTGCCAGCCTCCATGTCCTTCAAGTCTTACTTTTTTGCAGTTATAAAGTACATTATTGATTTCTTAAATTTTGGTTGAATAGTTAGATTCCAAAAGCATCCTTCATTTATTGTATTTATGCTCAGAACTCACCAAATCCATCCACCCATCCATTTGTGATCTGTTTTTTTTTAAGCAACAAATTCACTCTGTATGTGCAAAACTGGTAGAGATATACCTCAGGTGGGCAGGTATTAAACACACTTGCCCACATTTCTGTTTAAAAAACGTTTTTTTACTTGTGTGATGTAATATTCTAATATTAAATGTGTTTTCATTAGGTCTAAGCAAAACATCATCATGATTATTAAAAATAAAGGCCTCAAAACATGAGTCTCTGTGTAATTAATCTATATAATGTGCTTCACCTAGTCAGTTGAGCAACTAAAATAAATTAACTTTTTAATAATATTCTGTTTAATTGTTGTCTTGCAGCAAGAAGGTTATGGGTTCGACTCCCGGCCGGGGATCTTTCTGCATGGAGTTTGCATGTTCTCCCCATGCATGCGTGGGTTCTCCCCTGGTACTCTGGCTTCCTCCCAGAGTCTTAAAAACATAACTGTTAGGTTAATTGGTCTCTCTACATTGTCCTTAGGTGTGAAAGACTGTGTGCGTGGTTGTTTTTCCTGTCTGTGTTGCCCTGCGATGGACTGGTGACCTGTCCAGGGTGTACCCCGCCTCACGCCCTGTGACCCACTATGGAAGAAGCAGTACAAAATGACTGACTGAATATGACTGCATAAAACATCAAATGCAAAATTAAGCCAAGGGCTTCACCTCATGCAAAGCAATGTGGAGAAAAACTGTGAAAACTTTTGTTCAAAGTAGAAGAAAATAGAAACACACAAAGCCATAAAAATATTGTCATCTAAAAATATCGGTGTCGATGAATTGTTTTAGTCGACATCAACAATTATATTGATTAGTTCACCATCTGGCCCCAAAAATGTTTCAGATTAATTTGTTTCACAAATAAAGTAAAAAAAACTTTTTAAAGTTGTTTTTTTTTGTTAGTCATTATGATGGAGCCAGGAATGGTAAACCATTCCTCAGTTGGTATGTGTTGTCAAAGGCTTGAGAAGCCCCTTTTGCTCCACCCTCTTGTCCTCATACACTTACCTCATCCCCTTCCTCTCCTGCCCTTTTATTCATTTCTGTCTTTTGTACTGAGATGCAGAAAGGAAGAGAGGGGGAATGGGGGGAGTGAGGGGAAGGAGAGAGACCTTTTGTTGGCTTTCAGGTGCTTTCACATGAAAGACAGAGAACACACCTAGGTTGCCGCCACGGCAGCCCATGGTGTCTCACTTGCTTCCGCTGAGTATACCTGAGTTAGCCCTCAATTGCCTCTGCACCTCAGGCGTGCATAAATACAAAAGCCGGCAGGTGCAGATACAGAAAAGCTCAAATCTGCCAAAATATACACACCTATGTCATATTATTATTTTCTCAGTTTGTGACTTGTTGAGGCACTGGTGGATATCCAAGAACATCGTTGCAAAGGGATGAGGTGATGTGGAGTGTGTTTGGTGTGAGTGGGGGTACTTACTGATTCTGCGGTGAGTTTCTCTGTTCTCCCCTCTAAAGGAGCTCAGGTAGCCCCCTGTGAGTTTGTTTTATACCCAAGTCTACCATGCTCAGTGCTCTCAAGTTAGTCAGGTGTCGGGTAGCTACTTGTCTTTGTGTCTTCAAGGCTGCTGTTGCTTGGATAGTGTTTACAGCCTGAGGAGCACAGTGGAGAGGGGGAGGATGGGAGGAAGGAACAGTAACTTTGATCTGATGCAGACTGTTTGGAAGTTTGTGAAAGCAGGAGATAAAATGTGAGAAAGAGTGATACTGAGGTAGAAAAAGAAGTGTGTGTTAGTGTGTGTGTTTTAGCATTTGTTACATTGCAGGGCCCATTTTTCCAAAACATACAATGTTTTGAGGATCCACTGCTCCTAATGAGGCCCAAAGCCTGGGCCCCAGAAAAAGTAGTGCTGTTTTTGAATTAGGGGTTAGGTTTAGGACTAAGATGTGAAGTAAGTTTAGGTTAGGTTTAGGGATAGGTATGTACTGGTAACGGCTAGGTTTAGAGTGTGCGTGTGTCTACAGTCACAACCAAAAGCTTCAACAGTGATACAAATGTTATGGCTTGAGTTTTTGTTGTGAGAGTTTACATCGTTTAAATTTTTTGCACAGAGTATATGATTTAATTGCAAAGAACTGTATCTTATGTTAGAGCAAAAAACTATTTTAATGCATTTTTGCCCTATACAGTGCCTTGCAAAAGTATTCACCCCCTGGCATTTTCGTGTTTTGTTGCCTTCTGTGGCAACTAAAGCTGCAAGTGGCTTTGGGTAAGTCTCTATGAGCTTGCCACATCATGTCACTGGGATTTTTGCCCATCCTTCAAAGCAAAACTGTTCCAGCTCCTTCTTGCTGGATGGTTTCTGTTAGAGACTAGGCCATTCCAACACATTCAAATGTTCCCACTTAAACCACTCATATGCTTCAGGTCATTTTCCTGCTGGAAGGTGAACCTCTGTCCCAGTCTCAAATCAAAGACAGACTGACAAGTTTTGGTCAAGAATATTCCTACATTTAGCACCATCCATCTTTCCCTCGACCCAGACCAGTTTTCCAGAACCTGCTGCTGAAAAACATCCCACGGCATGATGCTGTCACCACCATGTTTCACTGTGGGGATGATGCTCTTGAGGTAATGGGATGTGTTGGGTTTGCAGCAGACATAGCGTTTGCCTTGGAGGCAAGATCGGTTATAGTCTCAACTGATCAGGTTACACCATTTCACTAAGTAAGGGCTTTTTTATGGCCACTCTTTTTTGCCACAAGTGAAGGACTGATGACCTAAGACTCTTTCAGAGTCTGAAAGACCAAAAGTTGGAATATCCTCACTTGAAATGATAATCTAATTGTTGAAGGCGAGAAAGAAAGGCTATTGTTTTTAAAAACACAAACTGATAATAGATGAAAGCTGATACTTTTTGGTCCATGCATTCTACTTCATTTGCTCTCCTCTAGTATGTTTACCTGCATCATTCAGGATTTAACGCTAACACAATAAGTTAAGGTAGCATTAATTTCCCATAGAAGAAAACTAAGTTTGATCAAAATGCTTTTCTTTTCCAGAACTTTTAATGTTTGTGCATTATATAATGTTATACATAACCTTCTTTTGTTTCGAGTAGCACTCAGAATTGTTGTCTGACTTCCAAGAAGCAGCCCAACAGACTTACTTTCACAAGTGGAGCATTGTGGCTAACGCTACAAAACAAGAAACTGCTTTGGGATTAGTTCAATTGCAATGGACACGGAGACGGAAACAAAAATGAAGAAAATGCAAGAATGAGAGAGGTCGGGCAAAAAGTAAAAAGGGAGAGAAGCAGATAAGAATAGGTGAAAGAAGGGTGAAGAGAAGATAACACCCTGGAAGACTGCTTCTACACCTGCAGACACATATAAAATAGAACAGTACTAACTAAATACTATGACCATGTCCTCCTCATATTCTATGAAGGAAAATTCTCCATACTTACCCATCGATATTCCTTTTTGTTCCAATAATTTCATTTTATTCAAACTGGCTGCTGGACTGACTTACACTGCCTTACGTTCAAGCATGCACTCACCTGTCAACTCCATGAGAACAGGTTCAATCTGACCAAATCCTGTTTGACATTCCCAACAGTATAAGGAACCATGCATGGTGAAAACAGGAAAACAAGAGAAGCCAGTAAAAAAGGAAACACAGCCAGGCAGGAGATCAAACATGCAGTTTTCTTTTACAGTGCAGTGTGTGTGTGTTTTAGGGGCCCCTGGAGGCCAAGCAATCAAAGAGCATTCAAAAAAGATGACAGAGTTTTAGTGTGCCAAAGGGGAAGAGGTGCAGAGCCAAAGAGAGGGTAGATGTGTGCAGGTGTATAAAGAACATCTGTATGTTTTTGTGTTTGTACACATGCATTAGTGCCAATGGATAAAATGTGTGTGCTTGTGCATGGGCCAACTGCAAGATCCTGCAAGGCGTGCCTTTGATCAGAGAAAACATAATGTGTATTTAACGAGTTGATAAAAACACATTTTTGGAGCATTTCTAAACTGACAATTGACAGATAGAGCAACAAGAGAACTTTCACTACAAAGATGAAGAAAAGAGAGGAGGAATAGGGAGCATGAGAGACTGAGAGTAAAAGAGAGGGACATTGTGAAGAACTGCTCTGAAAGAGTTTTTGTGGGGCCATAACAAAGACCCCTCAGAAAACACTGTGGCATAGGAATGTTAATTAATTAATGAGAAACTATTCAGGCTAGAGGATTGTGGAGAAAGAGGAAAAGTTGAGAGAAAGACAGACAGAGCAAAAAGGAAGACAAACCTTATGGGTGCATATATTTTCATCTGTGTGAATATATCTTTTCAGTCATAAATTCTACTAGCAATCTATGTCCAGAACCAACAATAATGCCTTTTCAGACAGTTTGGAAGTCATACACTAACATGTTGCATCCTTGTTTTTGGTTTTGCATATGTGTGTTTTAGCATACTGCTGCTATAACATCAAATCCTCCACCCCTCAGGCCTCAACTTTCCAAGAAACCAGCACCAGCTTTTATGAGCCCAACTGGTTGGTTTATATTAGCCTATAGAAAATGAGGTAAATTCTCATAAAAATCTCCAGAACTAAGGAGATGAGAAGTAATTCTTTAATGTAGTACTTTTTTACTTATAGAAACCAGCTGCTGGATAAAACTACTGAGATATTAAAAAGGATAGAATAACACTGGCTCTGCTTGAATGCCATAACTGTTGTCTTTTTTTAATATAGAATTATTATTTGGATGGTGTGCAGCCTCCGGTTACATGTGCATGCATAAGACTCACATGTTGAAAATGAAGCAGTGCAGAAATCCTACAGGACCTCGATTTAGCTTTTCTTTGGGTAAACTTAGGTATGGACTCATTAGGAGATCTAAAATTTATTTTAGAACTTTCTTTGTTTTTTTTCTAAACAGTCCTAAGTAAAAAACACATTAAATTATTTTAGATCTAAACTGATAAGTATTTACAACTGCTTATGATTTGATTCATCTTCCATCTGAAGAAAAGTAACCCCAGAGCCTGATGCTGCCACCACCATGTTTCACTGTCGGTACGTATTCCTTGCCAGATTTACCTTTCAGAATTGTGGTCAAAAGTTCCTGTTTGATTCAAAAACACATTCTTTCACAAGGTTTTGGGACATTGTAGCCAGGCCTTGATGTTTTCTTGGGAAGAAAATAGTTCTGTCTTCAATCTTTGAATTGAATCAAAAGTTGCTTCAGCAAAGGTTTATTTTAAGGACGGGCACACTTATTCAACCAAGTTATTGCAGCTTTTTTAATCATTGATTTTCTTTACAAAATATTTATCTGTTTTCCATTGGAATTATACAAAATATATGTCACATTAAAGGTGGAAAAGAAATCAATATATCATAATCGAATGTTTTTACATAGCAAAAATCTGGCATTTTAACAGGGATGTGTAGACTTTTTAAATCAACTGGACTTCTTCAGAAAGCCAAACTTGAGTTAGCATACGTGAAACAGATCTGGGTGTTGTTTTGCGTCAGTCAGTCAGTCACAATCTGATAATTTATCTCTGGGCATACATGCATGTGCGTGTTTGCATGCACGTATGTGTGTGAATGTGACATTCCGGCAGGGGAAACCTGAGAAGATATGACTTATGAGACACTAAATTGGACTCCTTCTGGGAACTGAAGGGTGCTGAAGTGTCAGAATTTCAGTTTTCTCCACATGGTCGCCACCAGTCCCACACTCTGTGCCTCTTTCACAAGTTTATTCAGCAGTTTTAGTCCTTATCTTAAGAAAGTCGGCTTTTATTCCTCTGTCGCTCAGGATCACTCTATACAATTTCATCTGCACTCTGTGGCTCCCCTTTCTCCTTTGCACTCTGTGGAAAATTAACTTTCTCACCCTCTCTGCTAAGATCAAACTTGTAGGCAGAGACAAAATTAAAAGGGGGGCAGAAAGAGGAAAAAGAGAGGGAAGAGTTGGGAGTTTGAGAATTGTAGGCCCCTCCCACTTTCCGGAGATGCTCCAGCCCATCCCTAAATTGTGGGCCAATGAGGCTGGCTCATTCACTCCTACTACAATAGGTAAGGGGAGAGAGACACAGAGCAACAGTTATATATCCACACAGAGACAGACAGAAAGAGAAAGAAACACTGAATCCAACTGGAGAAGAAATTGTAGAGAAAATATCAGAGTTAGAAGGAAATACCGGGAAGAAGCAAGAGAGGTTAAGAGAAACTAGAACCCTAGGGGAGTAAAGTAGAAGCTGGGACACAGGCAGATTAATAGAGATGAAGAGGCAGAACCTCTGACAAGACAGATTTACAGTGTGGACAACCCATTGGGGGAAAAAAGCAGTAAAAAAAGAAGACAGGAACATTTCAGAGGAAACAGTTTATTACAGCTGCCTTATAAGACATTTCAAAGGACAGATAGGAAGCCCTCTGCAGGTGTAGATGCAGACAGGTGGACTGACAGACATGCTGCTTGGGATATTGTTTCTCTGCGCTGCTGGAGGAAACTGGGGGTCCACTTCTGGAGTGTGGGGGTACGGACAGGTCCAGGACAGACAGGAGGTGGAGGCACCTTTCTGCCCAGCCCCTTGCCAGTGTGAGAAAGATGGCATCTTTATCATTGCGGACTGCTCGGAGATGGGACTATCGTCTGTGCCGGCTGGCCTGAGCCCTTTCACCACATACCTGTAGGTAACATCATAAAGTCAAAGAATGTTTCTGCCTAATCAGATCCAGATTCATTTAAACGCCTTTGAGCTTCCCACTTATGGATCACTTGGAGAGTTTAACTGGCTCTCAGACTACTTGCCTACATTTCCAGCTGTAGACCATCCCTCATGATCAAAATATCTGACTTGTTTATGTTTAATGATAGACAGTTTTATTCAAAATGTTGTTTGAAAAAAAATTACTGCAGCTTTTTTATACAATAACATTTGAAAGTGTGATCAGAAATCATTGGCATAGCCGAAATTAAGTTAAAAATGGAAATAGAGTAGCTCCAGCCCATTTCAATGTAAGAAAAAAAGTCACAGTGAGTGTGTGTGTGTGTTCAGGGGAGTGTGTTGTGCTGTCCACTATGGGTAAATAACTGAACCACTTTCAGTGTCAGGTTTCTCAACACCAACTTGAGAACGTGAATGTGTTTGTGTGTGCATTTGAGTTGAATATGGTCTTGCATGGATCGGGGTCAATTCTCTCCATTGCCAATTAGTACCTACATGTTTCATACCTACATGTTTTCATTTTGCCCTCTGTCTATTTCTAATTAGCACCTATGCTTAATCCAGTGAAAATCTGTATTTTTTCTTTAATATTTCCATAATTTAACTTCTCCATGATTCTTTTATGAATTATGGA
This sequence comes from Crenichthys baileyi, assembly GCA_036173005.1. NCBI lineage: Eukaryota > Metazoa > Chordata > Actinopteri > Cyprinodontiformes > Goodeidae > Crenichthys > Crenichthys baileyi. The sequence goes on from JAHHUM010001747.1 coordinate 655,650, forward strand.
GATAAAAACTGTAGTTCTAAAACTATTAAAATTGCACGTAAGTAATTATGTCTTATTCTCTGAAACCCTTCTATTACAATCTATTTTCATTAATATATTAATTCTCAGTTGACACACAAACGACAGGTTATGACCCCTGATCAAACCAAAATAACTAAGCAACCTATTGCTGTGATATTATTTACTGGGGTAAACAACCACGTTTCTTTACAGCAGCTTATGAGCAGATTATAGAAAATTTGTCTCTACTTTCTGAAGTGGGGGGTACAAATTGACATGCAGACTGTTCAGTTTTTTTTAGTACTGAGTGGCAAATAAATTTAACAAAATATCCTAATATAAAAACACAACCACATTTAACACAGCATTGCAACAAATCTTCATTCATGTGTGAAACAGACCAACGACTTCTTATTAGAGTGGCTGCTGACATAATCCTGTGCTTGTTTGTGCTGGCAGTCACAGTCTGTGCTAGCTAGAAAAAAGCGAGTATGTACCGATTAAACTTGCAGACAATAAATTGGTCAGACTATGGAACACTACAACTCCCATGTGCAGAGTTTGTGCAGAGTAATAGTAGCTTTCAGGTGTGCTGTCTGGAGTGTGAAGGTTGAATCTGAAGGCTTCTAGACTGAAAACATGGACACAGAAGAGCTTGTTTGAAGAAAAACATTTTAAATGAGAGCTTTTTTTAATCAATGAGCTGTCCTTGGCTGTCTGAGCTGAAAGAGTCAGCCTGTTTCTGTTTTCCACGTCAGGACAGACATGAGAAGAAAATGCATGATGCTAAACTAAATACATTTAGAGAGGAAAGATCAGGGAAATGAGGAAGGAGAAAAAGGTGGCTTTTCTATGTAAAAGGAGGAAACACTCAACTGGAAGTCTGAGCACAGAAGAGATTGAGAGCTGTTGTTCGACTTTAACAGGAAAAGTGAATTTTGGAACTTTTCCCATTTTAACAGCTGCAAGAGATTTTTCTTGGAAAATCAGCTGACCTGATGAAAAGAGCACTTGTTGCCTGGTGTTGGAGTTGTTTCTCGCAGTATCTCTGCAAGTCATTATGTTCTTGAACTGCCTGAAAATTAAAGCAGTCATGTCGTTTAAGCTTTTTAGCTTTAACGTCCCGTTTTTAGCGTTCAGCAGAAATGAGAAATTCCTGTAGAGAACTCTGGGATGCAAGGGCTCTCTGCAGCCAGCATCTGTACACCAGACAGGAGGGGGAATCTGCACCTTCACTCTAACACACACAGGGAGTTTCAGTTCAGTTTATTTAGAAAGCACAAAATTAACATAACAAAAACATCTCAAAAGGGTTAGATTAAAGAGTAAGATAATCCAATTCAAATGAAAGTACAATATGCACTGACTTTTATCCATTGTTTAAGCCTAAATCCAAATCCTAACCAGGAAGTAATGTTTCAAAAGTCTCTGATCCTCGTAATTTATAAACAATCATACCAAACTATGAGTAATGACTTACAACTGCTGGCAAAAAATATGGAATCAGTCCTCTAGCATGAGTTTCAGTCAAAATTTTTAACTTGAGTAAAATAAATAAATCTATTTTGATACAAAACGTTCCATTAATATTCTGGCTTTATAAAATTGAATTGAATTCAATTTAATTCAGTTTATTTATATAGCACCAATTCACAACACATGCTGTCTCAAGGCACTTCACAAAGTCAGGTACATACTGTACATTCCAATTAATCCTAACCATTGAACAGTGCAGTCAGATTCAGTTATTTATTCAAATTGGATAAAAAGTTTTTCTATCTAAGGAAACCCAGCAGATTGCATCGAGTCAGAGAATTGTAGCAATCACTCCTCCTGGATGAGCATGTAATGTTAAAAATGTGCTTAGAAACGACATTGTTGCAGTAAATGACACCCTTTATTTTTCAGATCAAGTGAGTAAGGTCAGTTTAAATAACCTAAAACGTCCTGAGTACAGGAAGACGATAGCAGTCAGAATTGTGGACATTTAAAAAAATCACACTAAGCTTCAGCAAACACTAAAAAAAAAAACACTCACCTCCTCTGTAAGGTTTCCAGGTGTAAAACTTTCCCCTGAAAGGGGTGCTATCAAAGTCGGAGCACTGGATCTCTCTGAAGTCCCTGGAGCCTACTGGACACTCCTGTTTTGGGCACAAATGGACAAATTCCTATACATACAAGTACATTTTATCTTTATATTTTATTCTGCATTCAAACAACACATGCAAGTAAAGAATCATTCAATGACGATGCACAATATTTATCATCCAGATCAGGGGTCAACAAAGAGGGGGTCGGAACACTAAGTGGGGGGTTGCAAGATTATTTTCAGAATCATTCAGATGTGACCCCTGAAGTGTATGGAGGGCCAAAAATAAATTATTAAATATATCATGAAATACATAACTGTGCCATTAAGTATCCTATTGAATAATTTAATTGCAACATTTCTTTATTTAATACATTAATAAATAATATAATAATATAGTATTCAATTATGAAACTCTATATTTATTAAATAAATAAAAAATATTTATAAATAAATGTAATAAATAAATATAGAGGAAAATAATTATATGTATTTTTATGGGGTCACGAGGTTGCCAATAGGGGGTCACCAGTCTTTGGTATTTTGTGGGTCACAGGCTGAAATGTTTGGGAACCCCGGATCAAGATGAATGTGTACAGACAAACTGATTGCAGTGATGATTAAGATTGAGCAAAACTTACATCAATATTACAGGACCTGAAGCGTTTTCTTTCTCCCAGACAGTATTTTCCACCGATGGTTGGCCTACAGTCAAATACGTAGACAGCTGGATCAGTCAGTCACATATGAGTAAAGTTTGACTACGTCAATCCTCCCTTACATCAGCACATAGAAGCATAGAGTTTTAATGGCTTTATCTTTGTCGTTTCAGATTGATTAGACTTTATGTTAGCTGCATTAATATCTTAACAAGAGAACATTCCTAAATAACAAAAAAATGTATCTGTTTGGTTTGCAACTGGCTGCTTTCGTCACATTTCAACCAAAGCAAATGTGGAAAACAATAGTCTGAAATGAAACAGGAGAAAATCATTGGCCTCAGATTTGGGTCTGTCCAGTCCCCCCTTTAATAATTTAACTGAAGTCTCTGCTGATAGTGATTGAAAATATTATACATTCTGCGATGATTTGGATTCTGCTGTTAAGGAAAGGAGTTTAATTATGTTAATGCTTTTTTAGAAAGAGCACAAGATGGACAGCAAAGCTCCCATTCTACTGGTTTGTCTACATTTCGACATTCACCTATGATCAGGACATATGGATCATGACTAAAATAACACGATTTTAGGATCCGAGCAGCAGAAATGAGCTTCCTTTACAGAATGGCTGGATCAACCAACCCTGAGAGTGAAAGAGGTAAAGTAAGGAGCACCGCTTTCTAGGCAGAGCTTGGAGTCGAGCCACCACTCCTACCATATCACTCCCCCTTTTTCTGCACCTTAAAGTTTTTCCTTGGGGGTTTGCCTTGAAATTTAGCTCAATGCATCTTTCTATCTATTCTGTCTAATGTTCATGTCACCGCCGTGTTTCCACCAGAAATAGTGTTTTGCATGTATCTCTACCTTCTTCCACACGTTTGCTACATATTTGTTCTGTCCCCTAGATAAAAAAAATGTAAAGAATAAAAATAAGTCTTCTTACAGCTTTCTTTTAATAATTGGCTTTTTTCTTTCCACTCGTCCATAAAGGCCAGATTTGTGGAACACACAACTAAAGAGGAACTTACATTGCGAAACTAGTAGTCTGTCTAATCAATTAACAAGCCTTAATTGGCACCTTTTATATAAAATAAAGGCAGTGTGTGACAAGATACAAGAAATTACTGAACTCCAGACAGTTTTATGCAGAAGTACTGACACTTCTTAATAGAACAGGCTGGGGCACCTAACCTTGAAGCCTCATCTGCTGACAAGATACAGTGGGTATGTGGGTATAAAAGAATAGATGAATATTTCTTGACGTGTCTGACACCAACAATATGCATTGCCCTTAATAGGTGTGCTGTCAACAGATTCACCCTTGTAAACTGTGGCTTTATGCAGCTCCTCCAGAGTTACCTTGGGTGGCTTAACTGCTACTACGAATAATGCTCTCCTTCACAGCATTTTAGGTGAATGGTCCAGTCCTGGTAGATTCACAGTCCTGTCCTACACTTTCCATTTTTGAATGATCGAACAAACCAGGTACGCTGTAGATGTCCAAAGCTTAGTGTATTTTGTTTTGTAACCTATCCTAGCTTTTAATTTCCCCACAATTTTAACCCTGACCTCTCTTACATGTTTCTTGCTCTTCATGCTGTTTGTTCATTAATGTTCCCTGATAAACCTCTGATGCCTTCACAGACCAGTAATATTTATACAGAGAATTTACTAAACACAGGTGAACTTTATTTACAAATGAGGTGACATCTAAAGGCAATGGCTTGCAGTGGATTTCATTTTGGGGTATCAGGGCAATGTCAGGTTTGGAGGTTGATGAGGACCCAAATGGCAACAGGATATCGGCAGATGCATGGTGGAGATAGAAAGTTTAATAAAGAAAGTGACGGACATACAGAACACGAGGGAAATAAACATGGGAACCAGGGCATGAGCAACAGCAGAATCTAACAAAGAATGACCAAGACTCAGAGACCTAAACACTGTGGCGATGTGATGAGAAACATCTAAACCAGGTGAGTACCATCAACAGAATGCAGAGCAGCTGGAGGGGAATCTAAGCAGGAAACTGAAGAAAATTAGACTAATAGACACAGGAGAAACTAAATACAAACACAAGTGAGAACCAAAACACAAATAGCTGTGGATCAGGTAATGGGAACAAATTCATAAATGTTCTAACAAATTATGAAAACCATGCATTAGTTTCATTCCACTTCACAATTATGTGCTGTTATGATGGTCTACCACACACAATCCCAATATAATACATTTAAGCATATGGTTTTAGAGAGAAAATGTGGCAAAACTTCAAGGGATGTGAACACTTTTGCAATGCACTACAAGGTTCCAGTTCTAAGCTCAAAGGCTCCTTTTCAAGCGTTTCATGCCACTATACTCGGTGTTTGCATGTGTGTGTGTGTGTGTGTGTGTGTGTGTGTGTGCATGTTTTAGCATTTGTTACAGTGTAAGGCCCATTTTTCAAACATATAACAAGTTGTGAGGACCCCCTGCTCCTTATGGGGCCCAACAACTGGGAAAAATAAGAAGTAGTGCTGTTAGGTTTAGGACAAAGTTGTGTTTTGAGTTTAGGTTAGGTTTAGGTATGTACTGGTAATGGTTAAATTTAGGGTTAGGGTCAGAGTTAGGCCATCAAAATGAATGGAAAATTATTATTATTAGTCCCTGTAAAGATAGAAAGACATAACATGTGTGTGTGTGTGTCTGTGTGTGTGCATGTATGTGTATGTGAACAAGGAAAAGAGAGTGGGTCTGGAGCTGAGCGGCGTTTAGGTGATGCTTTGTGGTACCGCGGTGGTTGCGGTAAACTTCTAACAGTGTTTTGGCCGAGGCCAGGAAACCACAGCTAGTGCATTACCAGACAGAGAAAAACCAAGGAGAGTGTGAGCATGAGTGCGTGTGCATGTGTCTCAAGACCACCCACACTGCGAGGGAGATTACTTCTTTTTTTTTCTAGTCAAAAGAGGTGAAACAAGAAAGTAAGGATGATGACGAAATGGAATATGAAGGGAATGGGAGAAAAGCTCATGGAGTTATGGATGCAGAACTTGAGTGATTGTGAAGATTTCATTGGGAGCAGCAGCATGCACATGGCGGGGACAACATCCTGCCTCTGTGTGGTGGCCATGACAGTAACAGTCGTGTGCGTGTCATTTAGCCATTATGTTGATGGAATGATTCCTATCAGAGTGACCGGGGGTCACACTGTAAACATAGCCTCTTAGAGACAGAAATTAGAGAAATTGTATGTGATAGAGTGGGGGGGGGGGGAGGAAAAACAAACTAAAATAGGAGGTGAGGAAAAAAAAAGAGCAGTGTAAATGAGTGTGTGTGTGTGTGTGTGCACAACAGCAGAGGGTTCCCTTTAGAGCAGCTATCAGCTCCAGCATCAATGTCCTGGCTCCAGACGTCTATGGTAGCCCCCCACCTTAACTACCCAGCCCTCCTTTGGTCTTTCTGTTTGCCTCACCACACCCCCACCCATACCTATTCTCCTTTCCTCACCTGTTTGCTCAGGTCGGTTTCAGACTCAGGAAGAATTTGAATGCCCCAGCTTGTGTGCCTTCAGAGCAGGTGCTGAAGTTGCCAATGCTGCACTGAAGTGTAAATGTATAATTGCCTAAAAAATAATTTTCAATGCTTGGACCTGATACCTACAGGAGGAGAAGAAACAAGATTGTGAACCAATGTCAAATGTTTATGATGTTTTTCTGTGTGTATATGCCAGCTGGGGCAGTTGCTCTGGCTATGAGCCAAACAACTGTCAGAGAGCTAAGAGGCCCATATATGTGGCACACACTATTACGGTTAATGTGCTCTGCAGAACAGAACCCAAAAAGAAGTTACTTCCCCATACTTTTCCTCATTATCTTTCATCCCTCATCTGCTCTTCTGTTCCTTCATTCCTTGACAAAAACCTAAAGTGTTAACTTCCAAGGAGTCAATTCCATAGCACTTTTCAAGATTCCCTTGAGGGCTGGTAGTGAGTACTTGCAGAAAAACCCCACTTCCGCTTGTCACAAGAGATAAATTCATGCCAGAGGCGCGCAGACAAAAAAGGGATAGGCATTGCATCCGATTGTGGTTTCCTGAGAGCAACCTGAAAGGCTTTTTAAACGCTGCTCAGAGACAGACGGCAGGCAGGCAGAGAGGCAGGCAGGTACAGGACAACAATGGGAACAATGACTTTTCCCTTAGGAGCCACAGGCAGAGAAGACACTGTGGCCATAGTGTACTCTGCTGCTTCACATCCTGTCCTTTAGAAAAAAAGGCAGAAAGCTATCACGACATAAGATCTTGAAGGGAACCAGGGTGGAGGAGGAAGAGATCAATGGGGAATGTGTTTGGATGGCATATGCACATATGCAGTCTCAGGCCAGTCACATCTGGCTGAATTTATGAACCTGTATGTTTCATGTGATGGCAGTCTGACGCAAGTATATGAAGAAATGCCCTTCTTGTGATATGTCGTTATGGGGTGAAGGGCTGCTTGTGTGCCTGCATGGCCCAGATTCCTATTCAGGCCCTTTCCGATCCTGGGAATCCATGAGAATGTTTGTTAGTGTGTGTGCTCAAGGGTTTATGTGCGTGGATCTGTGCAAAAGGACAAACCCTTTCCTTTTCACCACAGAGATGGCATTGTCCTGTCCTGGGACAAACCATTGAAAACTCTCCCTAACTGTCTTGGTGTGGCTACATGTATGTTTTAATGATACATATAATTAGCTATTAGCAGCTGTTATTTGTATTGGCATATGTGAAGTAATTTCCATAGAGAACAACACACATGAGCAATTATAAAAACTGACGTGGCTTCATTGTTCAACAGTATGACAGTCTGTTTGCTTTTATTTAAAATATTCCTACTGTTGCTCCAATTCAATAACATTTTAATTATTCCATTTACAATGATGCTCTCTGTCACATTTATTCTTTTCTTGATTTTAAGACACAGATCGTCAAAAGTTAGCATAAACATTCTCTAGATTTCATTGTTTCCAAGTACTTATTTTGAAAGATATTGCCCCTTCCTGTGGTTGTGCTCTAAATAGATTTACACAAGACTAGCAATATGATATTAGCTGATTAATTTGTCAGTCTATCTGGGTATATAGGTGGAGCCTGCAGTTAGGTGTTAAACACAAATGGCACTCATAGCTTGACAACTGCACTGTTAAAATCAGTGTTGTCATAAAAAGTGATTGATTGGGCCCCTTTATTTTTGACAACATGACTGTGTTTTGTATGACACAGAAATATATCTAAACAGGCATATTGGTTCTTCTCATAAGCAAGAGAAAAGTGTAGTGGCCTGCTTTAAGGCAGCTTACCGTCAATGTGCAGGAACACGTGGGAGAGGGGCAGTGCTGCGTTGCTCTTAAACTCTGAATTTCTCTGGCATCTGTTTCAAAGGACTTCAAAACATAGGGAAAATTTCATGGAAAAACGATTTATTGAAAGATAACAGACAGAGAGAAAAGGGAGTAAGACATGCTCTAACGGTCCCAAAGTCAGCAGTTGAACCCCAGACGGCTACATCAAGGACTAATAACCTATGTATATGGAGAGCCAGCTCTTCTGCGAAGCCATGTGCTGCCCCTGAATGAAGAAGAATTTTATATGTTTTGAAACCATAACATTTTTAACCGCTGTTATTCCTTGATACTTGAAACCAACAAATGCTTATTTAGAACAGTTATTTTTCAAGATTTAAAAATAATGATCCCATAGACATAAAGGAGAATGCTAACACAGTCTTGACAGCAGGGTGTGTAAGACACAGAGTTCTAAGTTTGTTCCCTACATCTCAACATAAGTCTGTCTGTCTCCATCTACCTATCTGTAAGATTGCTGGCCAGGTCTGCTGAGCAGAGTGGCTCATGTGGGGCTGGCAGTCTGGAGGTGATGACTACTAAGAAGTAATGATACTTAATGCCTCTTCCAACAATGTACATACACACGCACAGACACACTCACAGACACACACCAACCCATGCACACACATCCACACACGCGTTCTTACACTCGCAAGACCCTATGGGGCACATTGCATGTGAATATAAATGCTGCACAAGCCTGATAGCGTGTATAAACATAAATACATCCCTCTTCTGCACACAGAAGAGCTCTTGGTGGGTAATAGTGGATAATGCATCAACATCTCCCACAGAGCAGTGAGGATCAGTTCAGATAAATAAAAAGGTCTGATTGATGTAGATTTAATGTAATCAAGAAACAGTCACAAATATGGATACATGTCAAACAAAAGTGCCAACCAATTAAATAAGGGTTATGATTAAATGAGGGAGATATGACATTTAGATCTTACTGTAAGGCCTTTAATTTAAGGGTTAGTTTAACTGAAGTGAGACCAAGAAATTGGATTGCTACGGTTGCACTGACATTTAAGTTTTTTTATACTTTCTTTTTTATATAAGAAACAGGAGAATAGAAGTACCAAACAAGACAAATACTGACAGAAATCAAACATATATACAAGAAAAATTTGATTAAATACTCTGAAAACATGTTTTGTGATCGACAAAAATTGTCTGCCTCCTCAAAGTCCTCACCTGTGGGTCAATTCACCCCTTTTGCCAATTTCTTTCCCCATGTTTACATTTAACCCCTTTCTACTTCCATTTATTACAGGAAAACAAATCAAGTCATAAACATGTACTTGACCTTTTAATAGCAGATAAAGTCTCTTGGTAGTTAGGTACTATTGATGAAATTTGGAGACAAATACGCATAGAAATCTGACTTGTTAAGTTAACAGAAACTCATTAAGTATGAGAGATTATGACCCCCAATCAGACTGAAGTAACTCTGAGTATCCTGCTGTTGGTAGACATTATTTACTGACTTATTACTGACTGATTTACTTTTTTCTTACAGTTGAAGATGAGTAAATTGTAGAATATTACTTTAAATCATCAGTACCAATATGAAATATCCTTAATATTCTTAAATATTAAGTTTTGCGCAATTCCTGAAATTTTGAGAATGATATAAGTTCAAAAATATTATTCTTATTAACAATTTGTATCTAAAAACATGACTGGATGGACAAAAAAAAGTTCAATTAGATTTTTTGAAGATTCCGTAAAGGTTTTTTGAAAGACATTTGCCGCTGCAGGACCTCTGCAAATGCAGCGAGACTTGCTCATGTCTCAATTACATGGAATTAGAGGGGAAATCTGGGTTTTTACATGTGTGGCAAGAGGCCAAGCTGGATCTCTTTAAACCAACAGCAGTCACATGCCTTCACTGGAAGGAGGTAAGATTTCATCAAGTGCTAATAGACATTCTGTCCTAGATGCTATCCATGGGTACCCGTAAAATATACAGAGTAACTGCAATGATCAGAGGTCTGTAAATGCATGAGCAAAGGTGGACGGGTGCCAGCATAAGAGTTGAGTGGTCCTCTAACTAGATGCATTGTCCTCCTGTTTCTGCTATTTAACCAAATTAAGTAATAATGGAGGGTGACACTAATACTCATCAGGTTTCCCTTACTGTGCACTCTCTACTGAGAATCTGTCTTGAATCTGCACGTAGGAAGAAAAAACAAAACACGTTAGAATCAGAATCAGCACTACTGGCCAAGATTGTGTGCACAAACAAGGAATTTGACTTTGGTTTCACTCACTCACAGTGAACAGACATTAAGCGTAAAAATATAAATATAAGTATTTATACTTAAAACAGTTATTTAAGAGATACCCAGCAGGGTGTGTGGAAAGGCAGTGAAACGTGTAGCCTTTTCCACACTTTATAGCATCAGCGAGGGGTTTTGTTGTTTTTGACATTCAATCTCAGCTTTCATTTTGAGAAAACATGTTACATCACAAACATATTAAAACCAGGCAAAACTACATGCCAAATTGACAGGTTAGTGGGCAAAGCCATGCCTGCCTCTCTGCCTCCCAAAGCCATGGCCTGTTCACAACAGCTGCTTGTCAGTCCTGTCCACATGCTGGAGACAGTTGTATGTTGTGTAGCACCGACTGTTCCGACGCTTCCTGTTCCATTACTGAAGTGCTTGACCTTTCACCCCTCCCTCCGCTGTCTCATGACAGGGTGGATGTGTGTGTGTGTGTGTGTGGGAGGACAAGGAGCGGACATAGAGTGAACTTGCATATGTTTATGTGCGTGTGCTGTATATGAGGGTAAAGTCCCAAAGGGCATGAGTATGTTTCCCATGACATGGCCTTAGACTAAACAGCCTTTCTCTCCACCAAGACATCTGCCTGCCATTCTCCCCAAAACCGCAGCAAGCAGAGAGGAGCAGAAAGCATGGAGCCATCTCCCATTTTTCTACACCCCCCCCCCTTCCTGGCAAGGCGAGTCCTCACCGAATCGCTCCTTGTCCAGGTGAAAGACGTCCCCCCTCGCCCTCTCTCTTGCTCTTTGTGCCCCGTGAATAAGAGACAGAGAGAATAAGAGCGGGAAAGATAAAGAGAGAGTGCATTTGGACACAAAGGATGGTGTACCCCTCCCAGGAAGTCTGGGAGAGAGGGAGCATGAAAAAAACACATCTTCAGAGGAAGGAGGAGGGAGGACAGCATTGTGCCCTCCTTCCTGACTCTTTGTGTGTATATGTGTGTGCAAGCTCATGTGTGACCAAAAAGAGAAACCAAATGCCAGAGCAGTCAGTCTATTCACGTTGAAAAGCAAACACACTTAGACCTCACCCTTGCGTACAATCTGCACATACACAAACCCACAGTTGTGCACACAGCTATTTAGACCCTCTTAAAGGCAGCACCCAAGTGCTGACTACCAGTGGCATTGTAAAGAATAAAAGATTCTCTTTCATCGTGCCTTAACTGTTTCAAAGCATTAAGCATAGAGGATCAGACCAAATCCTGCTGAAGACATTGCTATCGTAATTACTGTAAAACACAGACAAGGTGCGGCTCAAACAACCCTGCTGCATAAGTCCTGCCCTCTGGGCAAAGATCTGGCTGCTGATTTTCTCTAAAGATCTATTACTCTAATGTTTCTCACATACCTTCAAAGGGATTGAGCGTAACTCCATTATTGGATGTTTGTCGGTTAAAGGTCTACACCTGAGGAATGGAGTAGGGGATTGACAGGGAAGCAAAAAGAAAGACGGAGAAGATGAGGAAGTGAGAATAAGGGCCTTAGGTTAGGATTCTTTTCAATCGATTTTCGGTGTGTTTTAGATGTTGTACCTGCATGTAGTGGTTTGACTGTCATTCAAAACTTTTCCCATGTTGACATCTCTAGCATAATTCTACCATCAAATATCTTGATTGGGTCCCAATTGACACAAAGCAGTTATAACCTACAACATCTGCTTGAGGAGTGCAAATCTGATTTTTTTTATTTTCACTGGACTGACTAGAATTTTAAATGGGACAAAAGTGATATAAAAAAGGTTTTACGATACACCCTAAATTAATTGTGGTTCTGACCCCCATTTAGGGTACTTGACTGTTATCAAACATGAGAGATTATGACCCCTGATCAAACCAAACAAATTTGTGACCTCCTGCTGGTAGACATTAGCTGAACATACTGAACATACAACTACATTTTCTTACAACAGACAACAAGTATAGACTGTAGACATTCCTTTAAATCACTAGAAGTCAAAATGGGTGGAAAACATCTCCAAGAGAGGTGTGAACTGATGTGTGATTGGTATGAAACATCTTGTTGCAGGTAGCTCCATTTCATATCCCAAAACGTTGGACACAGAATGGTTGTTTGGTTGTTTTTACCCAAAAAGTGCTTGGTTAGGCATTGGAAACGCTCATTGTTATAGGGTTATACTGGGATTATACTCTTTTTTTTAATCCATGAACATGATAGTATGAACTTAACTTTGCAACATTCAGTGTCGATGTCTACTCACTCACTAGCTTGCTGGAAGTTTGTGGATTCATACTGTGCCCGTTTCTACAGGCTACTTGGCAAAAGTTCTTGATTCGCAGATTATTTATGAAAAACATTGTTAAGGTCAGTTTAGCAACAGACTGTATCTGTCTGTATCACCAGCAGATCATGAGATTGAAGGTGAAAACACACCAGTGTTGTGTGTCATTTGAGGCTCTTCCCATTACCACACATGTGGACCGGCCATGCTGAAGTGCATTGAAACAGAACAGATTACTGGACTTTGTGCGTTGCTAGTTATAACTATTAATACAACTGTGTTTCTTCAGTGGCTGTTGGGGTGCACTAGAGGTCTGGGATTACAACACAATAGTAAACTCTACTTGAACCTAAATTTGTCCAGTTACTTGACTGCTGCTGGTCTGTCCTGTCCAAATTCCTTCATCTGCTTTTTTTCTTCCAGCGAAAGCCACGTTCAGTTATTATTTTGTAATGAATTTTCTATCACTGACATTATTGTCTCCTGTCTTGTTGTCTGACTCTTCTATTTGCATTCGTATGTTTGAGTGACATTTGCACCCATACCTCTAAGCTGCCAGGGGTGGACTGTGATTGACAGGCACCCTGAATTAATCAGATTGGATGAAGCATAACACTAAAAGCTTTAATTCACCACAGGCACAGAGAGCTGCAGCCAGATGAGACTCCTCCTGCTCAGCTTTGTATGACTGATGCATTTAAGAACATTTAAAAACAAACACCTGACTACTGGTGGTATCTGGCCCAATCTATGGGTGTATTCACTAACCAGGGTGGTCCATCAAATACACCCGGAGTCTGCAGTGTGGTGCATGCTTCTCATATGATGTGGCCAATTGTTTTGCTGTGCTAAATCACCAGCTCTTGTCAGCGAGGCTTCAAGTTTAAAACTGGCTACAATGGAGCTAGGGGCACATTCACACCCACACACACACTCTGCCTTTGATCGTAGTGGTGATAACATACTTCAGTAGTTCTGTTGACGCCAAAGTGGAAATTTGATAAATCGCATTATTGTAGCTACAAAACTGTGTAACTCCATGCTCCAACTGAAATTTAAAACACGGATGCAGAGAGAAAAGAGGAGTGTTAGAGATAAAGTGGTATAAAGAGCAACTGAATGGGCCAAGGCTGATGAATGGAAATGTGCCTCTACTTCTTCATACTTTTGTTCCTCCCTTAACACAAGCTCTTTACCATGGATTTGCTATTAATCACAACATAAAGCGGTCAAATATCCAGTGTTTTGCCTTTGTTCCCATGCCAAACCTTCCTTTTTTACATTCTCATGTGCAAAAGTCTACACACTTAGGGAAAGAAAGACTAAACAATTTGTCAAAACATACTGTGTATCGGCAAATCTCAAAACAATGGTAGAATAGAAACGGAAAAACGTCCTGGTCTTTTGTTTCTCATTAAACAGCTCCCACAGTGGTCTCAGTACCTCACACGCTACTGGGCTTAAACACATAAAAAAATGAATGTATGCACAATACAATGGAATTACTCTCACAGGAAGTAGAAAAATATCATTGGCAATTTGTTACACGTCGTATATTTTATGACATCCTCAGGTCTTAGGAAAACATTGTCAGGCATTCAACCAAAGAACCTCGAATGTCATACTGAAGAGAAAAAAAACCAAAGAGTTTAAAGAAACTGTCAGACAAACCAAACGTCCTCAGACCAAATGCCACCACCCTTATGCCTTAACAGGTATTACATGTGATTCTGCAATATTGTAACGTCTGAGGGCACTATCTATGTACATGCTTTAATCTCTGAAGACAGGTGATGCAGCATGACTGGCATCAAGAAGGCACCACTTCATCATCCATCTCATTTTTCTACGATAGTGACTTTATTGATAAACCAGGTTTGGGACTAGAGCAACATCTTAACTAGTTCTATAAAATCTACCTCTTGAGATACTATATCACATAATTTGCTGTAAAGTCTTTGAAGGCCTGAAGGTGGTTGCAAGAATCAGCACCAGCAGCTAGATAGTTCATCTAACTGATATCCATTTGGTCTGCGGTTGTATGCACTGAGGCTAACTCACACATAGCTGTTTGGTTGAATGGACTAGGTCTTAGTTAGGTCTTTATAGACTTGTTCTGAGGACGTTTCGTTTTAATCCATTTTTTTGAGGTCATTTGGGCTCATGGCATTTGGTTTGAGGCTATTTTGTCCAAGACCGTTTTGTCTATGGCCACTTGGTCTGCTGCCATTTTGTCTGAGACTGTTTAGGATGAGGCTGTATGACCTGATGCCATTTTGTCTACGGCTGTTTGGTGTGATGCTGTTTGGTCTAAGGCTACTTGCTGTAAGAACATTTGGTCTGCTGGGGTTTGGTCTGAGTCAGTTCTGTCTATAGTTGTTTTTGTTTGAGGGTATTTTGTCTGAGTCTATTTATTCTAATTGTTTTTGGTCTGAGTCCTTTTGGTCTGATGACACTTAATCTATGACTGTTTTCTCTGAGAGCATTTGTATTGGGCTGTTTGGTTGGAGTCCATTTGGACTGATGGCATTTTGTCATAGGCTGCTTAGTTAGTTTCCCAAAATCCAATTCTGTTTTGTCTATGGTCATATGCCTGGTGCCATTTACTCTGATATCTAAAAATGTTTTCCTGAGACCCGAGGACTTTATTGGTAATCATTCTGCAGAATCAACAAAAGGGGAATAAAAGGAACTATAAAGAGTTGCTTTGGAGAAGGTATGTAGTGATGAGCAGCTGCCTGCCTTCCCTGATCCATGCACTGCACAGTCTTTTAGTCTTTAGTTCATCCTTCAACAATAGAGGGAAATCTAAGCAGTCTTGTGAGGCCCTGCTTGTTGAAAAATGTATTCTTCGACAGGCCACATCCAACCGTTTTCTCTACAGTGTGATGGCTAAGATAGGGCACAACAATTCCATGCTGAATTGTCTCATAAAGAATTAGGAGTGTAAACCACATGTGCTTCCATTCTGTCTCCCTCCACACACAGCAATCTATTTCTACGCCCTAGCAGCATCGCCTGTGTGTGATGTGGTGAAAGGGTGACCAGGCACTGTAGCCACCACATCTGCAGGCCCACTGTGAAACAATAGGGGTGTGAAAATGAGCGACAGACATCTTACCGCACATACCGCAGCCACCTATAAATGTAAAAAATATCATATGGCACAAGCAGACACAAATACTGACAGTCCATGTCCCTCTCTCATACACAAAACTCACACAGTTGAGATGTCCATAAAATGAGGGACCCAAAATCCTAAAATTCTAACTGAAAAACCTTTAAGTGCCCTTTCTCTCATTTATTTTTGCGGCCTTTTCTTTGCGCTGAAAATATCTGCACGTCACAGCGCCAGCCGACACAATGCACATGTGGTAGTCATCAATCATAATTATCATGGTTTAAAAAAGCCACAGCTGTTATTTGATTTTAAAAACAAGCCATAGCACAGTGCCTTCCAATGATACGTCAAGTTGTCAGCGGAGGCCTTGGCCTGCACAGCAGAAACGTCTCTCTCGAGCTTCCCAATGAGCTTGCTGGAGCGCACAGCAAAGCTGAGCTGCATTCAACCTTTCCCCATGACTCACCAGCCTGTGTCTTTATTTTTAAACCTTTCCTCTCTCACTCTCTCTTTCACTTCAGTACTGCGTGCTCATTCTGTCTGAGAGCGGCCACAGTTACGGACTTCACACAACGTTTGTTTATGGCTTCTTTAATCAGGCCCAGATAATGTAGAGTTGTCTCCATCTGTGGGCACATCCCCAGAAACAGGCTGTATATGCCTGAATGGGAGGTTTGTGTGTGTGTGTGTGTGTGTGTCTGTATCTGTGCTGCAAGGCTTTAATGATCCCCCCAGAATGTTGTAATAAATATTTTACCAAATAGATTACTAGCACACAGACAATGAACAGGATTAAGGTATGTATTTATATTGTTCCTGAACCCACACACATTTTTGGTTCATGATGTCTGATCTTTGAATGTTGCTGCTTGGAAACATTATCATTTCAGACTTAACTTTTTGTTAACTTTTAGGAATTACTCTGTGCAGAAATAGCATCAAAAATGTAAGAGAGTGGAATTTTTAATTATCTGGAGATGAAAAGTTTGTATTGCTCAAAGGCTAACATTATCTACCGTGCTACGGTTCATTAGTTATAACTCTTGGACATTTTTACAACTACAAACCTCAATATATTTATTGGGAGTTTATGTGATAGAACAATAAAAAGTGTTTGGATATAAAATAAAAAATAAGATCCTGCAGAGCACTGTTCATTTTATCATCCAAAAATGGCAAGAGTATGACACAACTGTAAACCTACAAGGTATGACCTTCTATCTAAAATGATAGACCGGACAAGGAGAACATTCAACAGAGAAGCAGCAAAAAGACCCATGGTAAATCTGGAAGAGCTCCGGAGATCTCAACTCAGGTTGGATCATTTTTAGAAAGGACAGACATTAGTAATGTACTCCACAAGTTTGGTCCTTATGAACAAGAGGGAAGAAGACAGCCACTGGTGAAAACAATCCATAATAAGTCCTACTTCTTGGCAAGCAAATTAAAGAAGGAGCTCTGGTCAAAAGAGACCCACATAAAACTTTATGGCCTACCTGAAAACATGCGTGGTGGAAAACTCACACTGTATATAACCACACCCATGATGAAGCATGGTGGTGGTATCTTCATGCTGTGGGGATGTTTTTCTTCAGTAGGACCAAAGAAGCCAGTTAGAGTTGATGGGAATGTAAAAGTAGCTGAATTTCAGTGGGTTTCAAGACTTTTGGAATCACTGTATCTCAGTGACATAATTTACATTCAATTTTGGACTTTTTTCTCCAAGATGGAACTGGGACAAATAGTGTAGTTTCTGCTGAGGTACAACAAACAATATCATAAAATATGTCGCAGTAAAGATTACAGGTTTTCATGTGTCTTAGTTCAAAGTCAATTATCACTATTTGTATATTTTTGCACCTTGATGTATAGATTCTTTGCAGAAAGCTTGTTCTATTTATTTTTCTTTACTATGTGCTTGGCTCTTTGGGGACAATGCATCAGATTTTAAGGAAACTTGAAAATCAAATGTGATCTTTTAACATTCCTTGTAAGGCTAATAAGCATCCACAAGCTTAAGGGTTTTAGAGAGCTGTTTATATTTTAGACTGATGACAGCACACACTTGAAAACCAAAACCAGAACCTAAGAGCCAGAGATTTCAATAAGATAGGTTTCTCTTCTCACTACATTTTGAGTTTCTAATCTTTGGCATTTATCTGGTGCCACTGATTCTAATTTCAAGGATTTATGGGTTTGCTACAAAGCCATTTTCCATGCAATTCAAAGAGGATTAAGGGCTTGTTTGTTGAAATTTTCTAAAAAAAAGTCCATGCTTTTCAGGGGACTTACGGTACTTATTTTCTCAAGAATGGTTAATCAAAGAATCATTTGTGAAATACATTGTGTGATTTATATCAAATTTTTAACATGCAAGATATGTTTTTTGGGTGTTGAATTTCCTCAGTCAATGCATTTCTCAGCTGAAGAGAAATACTGAGAATGCAGTTGATATTTGATGAGGCAACAATATTTTAAGGTGCCTTGGGTCACTGGAAGCTTATAGAGAGCTTGGGTTACACAAACGTGTCAAATAAATATCCTGTTTCTTAATAAACATTTACCAACTCTTAAGTGAATGTGTTTTTAAATGAATTATTTACTCTACTTTGCAGTCTCAATCCTCCACTTGTTTTTTTGGTCCAGTCCTACTTGACAGCACTCGCTGTATTTGTTTTATTAACTTTATTAGGCAAGTAGATAAGAATTTTATGCAACAACTAAATGATTTAAAGCATGTTATTTACTTTAGGTAAATGTGTTTGAGGATAAGAAATTTCCCCTTTAGCCAAGCCTCCTTGACAAACACCTTGAACTCTCTGCAGTCAGAGCCAAGAGTGTTTGTAACCTTAAATTCCCATGGAAGGAAACTAGCATACCATTATTGTATCTTCATAAGAAAGTAATAAATGTGAGCAGATGCTCTAAAATGGCTACACAATTATTTGACCTCTAAAATTTCATGTGGGAAAGAAACAGTAAGGACTGGATGCTCATCAAAATTGTGAGAACACATTTCCCCTGAATGGTCCATGTCATCAAGCTAAATGTTGAAGTCATCTGACTGGCAAATCAAATGCCCAAATGTTTAAAGCAGACTATTGCTTTAAAGTGATTTGCCCTGGACTCCCTTGAAGCTGGATGTAGATCGCGCCTGAGGGCAAATTCATTCAGCCTCCCTGTCAGCTTGGTTGATTCGACAAACAAATGGCAAGTGTGTCAAAACTCAACTCCAAAGGGCTTCCGAGAGCAAAGTTTACACTTGGTAGCCCGGTGGTCTGGCTTTATGAGCAATGGTTAGTGTCATACACATATGCAGGCACACATGCACAGACCAGGCTGACTCCTGAAGACTCGAGCAAGACCCCAAAGGGCCGTGAAAGCACAGAAAAGGTGACGCAACATCTCCTTGCTTTCATTGCATTTATCAGAGAGATGGCCTTACATGACTGGGGCAATGAGGTTAAATATGTTACCCTGCTAAAGTCTGAGTCATTAGCTTGTCTTCAATTGTTAAAAATGTGGGAATTTGTGTGTTGAAGGTTTGTCGGTATCTGTGCATCCTACACTTTTACCCTCTTTTACCATAATCCAACTGTATCAACACTCACCATGCAACACTCATGCTAATGTCAGTAAAGCATAGAAACTGAGTATCTGTTGCACAAAGAGGGAGGGTGGTGGTCTACTGAGAAACCTGAGGGGGGAAAAAGAGGAAAACTCTGAGAGGGGGAAGGAGAAAGAGAAGAGTAGATATAAGGGGAGCCTAAGGGGGTCAGATGTGAATGAGAGTAGAGTGAGACATCTGGAAAAGAGGAAAAAGTCCACAGGACGAGGAGGAAATTACAGCTGCCCAACAGTGATTCATTGGGGAAAATTCTCTTCTGCATCTCCCTTTTCACCCTTTTGTCCTCCAACCTCTCTAGCCCTCCAACCTCTCCCCATCCTGCTCCTGCTTCAGATGACTGATTGCCAAGTGAAAACACATTTAACATTTTTTTTTCACATCAGACAAATAATATAAGGTATGCATTGATGCTTTCCCATTTTTTGCCTCCAGGGATCTGAGTATGAACAACATCAGCGAGATCCAGCCCAGAACCTTCCATCGACTGCACCTGTTATCAGAACTGTGAGTACACTATCATTCAGCTCACGCTTAGTTTATGAACCCCTGTCAGAATTTACACATGACAAGAAACAGCCATTTTCTGAGCAGTTGATTTGAGCAGACCTTGGAAATGGGGTTGATGGTTCTGGCCTGCCTTCGATCTCTCCTACTTAGAAAATGCCTGCAGCAATGTACTCGTAGATTCTAGGATGGTTGTACAAAAGAGGAACAAAAGGGAACCGGATAGTCACTCAGAGAGGGAATGCAGTCCTTAAAGTATTTATAGGGTAGGTTTCACCACTCAATGTGCTGTTTTTTTCTTCTGCCTTGACTTATTATTTCTCATCAGAGTGCAGCAGGAGCAATACACTTAGACTCGAGTCTTAGCCAAAGTAGACACACTATGGCTTGTAGTCCATGTAGTGTAATTATATAAGCAATATTCAAAGGTGAAAGAAGGATGCATGTGAGGAATTATCAAACCTTCTGTACCTAAATGTGTACTGATGAACATTATGTTAGTCTAATCCAGGTGGGTCCTGAAATTTTAAGAATTAAAGGACCTTTTCTTAAAGAATCAGAATCCGCTTTATTGGCCAAGATTGTGTGCACAAATAAGCAATCTGACTTTGATTTCAAGCACTCATAGCGTGCAGACATTAAGTACAAATATATAAACTTTAGAGGAAAAAAAAAAGGATACAAGGAACAGTATGTATATGTATGTGTATGTACAGCCAAGGCAGGTTGTGGTAGTGAAAAATGCTTAATTTGCTTCACGGCAGAGTAGCTGACTACTCTACCTGTAAGGTGTTTATTGGGTTCATCAGAAAGATAACCTGGGAGAACAAACTGTTTCTGTGGCCGCTGGTTTATGCAAATAGTGCTCTGTAGCTCTGACCTGAACGTAAAAGTCTAAACAGTTTGTGTCCAGGATGTGTGGGGTCTGCAGTTGCCGCAGGAAGTATAGTCTCTGCTGAACTGAATTTTTGGGACACTTATTTATTTTCTACATGCCTTCATAGCTCAGATTATAGAGAATTAAAACATCTTTTACCAAACCAAAGCTGATGATACAGGGCCTAATATTTCTTGTCACCACACGCATACAAGGAACCTAGGTGGTATTATGGACTCAGACCTACATGTAGCTAGCACAAAGCCTATTACTGAATCAGTGTACTCCCATTTTTAAACATTGCTATAAAATGTTTCATGTTCAAACAGAACATGGAAAACTAGCGCAAGCTTTTATTTTCATTAGGTTCAATTATTGTTGATACAGGTCTATAAAAAACTCAGCCAGGCAGCTGCAGCTCATTCAAAATGCTGATGCCAAAATCTTGACCAACACCAGGAAAATATAACACAAAATTACATTTTAAAATCTTGCTGTTTATCTACAAGGCACTGAATGATCTTGGGCCTGACTACATATTAGAGGTTCTTGGATCACCTGTGTCACCAAAGACATGTTTTCTTAAAGTCCACCTTAATGTTTATGCTCCTCAGCTCTGGAACCAACTCCCTGAAAACCACAGATGTGCAGAAACTGAAGGCTCCTTTAAATCAGAATCGATAACACGATTGTTTTCTGAAGCTTTCTGATGAAGACTAAGGGCATTTTTACACCTATAGCTCATTTAGTTTGGTACGAATCATTTAATGAGTTAATTAACTTATAACTTTTTACAATGGCTTTGTTTCTGTTCACACAGATTAACATAATCCTTTAACTACAAACCACCTCAGAACATTTAGTCTGTTTATTGGTCGTGTTTTTCTGGGGTTAGGGTACCAAATGTACAAATACAGGAAGCAGATTCTGTCTTCCAAGCTAGTAGAACACACAGATAATTTAAGCATATCATTAGTGTGTTTCTGGGCACTATTTGAGGCAAAATTATCTTAGAAGTATACAGAATGATTTTAGGAGGACGTCTCGTTACATAGTGCTTGATGCTTTGTGAAAAAAATGTGCAGCCTTCATAATTAGTTCGTTTACTTTTCTGCATCCCATAATGCAATGTATACCTGGCTATGGGAAGGCGTTTAGATCAAGATTGCCGCAGACACCTTGTAGCCGTGTTGCATCGAGGTCGGATCAGATTCACATCATAAACAAACTGCTCTTGAGCTCATTTGGAATCTTACCAAGACCACCTCCTTCAAACAGTCTCTGGGCAGTTGTTTTTTTGCATTTCTATTTTCATTTCTATTCAACAATGCTTAATTTTCTTCTGAACCTTCCCTGGGCTTATTATTACTAATTTGTTCCGTAACCATGGACTCAAGTTTAAAACATGTCGAAACTGTTCCTTGGTGCCCCAGCCCTCACAGTCTCAGATCTGTTATGATCTGGTCATGATTTTGAAATATCATATACAAATAAATGTCTTTTTTACATAATAAAGCTAAACACTCCGAGAACCAAGCCTGGTTTGTGTTTTTTTTAAGAAAGAAAGTCTTTAATAAAAAGTTTGCAAAAAATTAGCAAAGAATTTCACAAAATCTTTTGAACAGACACTCCAAAGGCATTGCCAATATTTGATCAGACCACTCAGCAGATTTAAGCAGCTTGCAAATTTCCCCTCAGGTTGTGAATGTGAGCATCCACTTCTCTCATAATTATTTTTTTTTTCCCTGAATCCTGCATTTTGTGCGTGCGTGTGTGAGTGTGCGTGTTTTGGGTGTTTGAACAGTTCACTGTTTTCTTTACTAATTCTTGCAGCTGCAGTCTGTGAAGCATGAGCCAAGGAAGATGATGATGAGGATGAAGGAAAAATAGATTAGCTGAGTAACTGCTCGGTTAAGTTTGAGTCATGGTTTAACTGTCCTTTACTTGCAGAATAAAGCTAAGGTTGTTTTTTTTTGTTTGTTCTAAGGTCTGAATATTGAATCCAAGACCTTGATTTATAACAGTGTATCAAACTGCAATTCTGAACATCTGTCATAAAATCCTTAAAGAAAAAATAATGGTGTTGGTTTGATAATAAGAACCATACAAGACAGGAAGATGTTGAACATTGAAGCTGACATTTATCTGCACTTGGAGAAATAAAGAGATGCATTCTTCTCCCACCTGCAGCATTTGTCCATAGCCAGTCTTATAAATGTTTTACAACTCCATTGATCTGGCAACATCTCTATCGCTCTGGAATTTTGACACTTTATGAAGACATTCTGCTGCTTTGTACTTCTTCCAAGGAGGATGTTTCCACCCTAAAGCTAAGGTTTGTTGCCTGACCATTTCTGGAAATGTGCTAAGATGATTAAGATGATGATAATGGGGTTCCAAGGAAGAGAAAAGCATAGAAGTTTTTTTACATCAACCTATGTCTAGACAGTTTAGAGAGATGGGTTGAAGCAGACTATTATAAACTGAATATAATTAAAACAACTTATAGCGCTTTGCAAAACAAACCAAGTTTAAGCAGGGCTGGTTTTGAAAGTAGCAGCTTTTGATGTGGGGACTAGCACACAGGCTGGTAGCAGAAGGAGAGGCAAGGGCCCGGCATGTTGCGACTGGTATAGTGGTAAACTGTTTGATGTTGGCCTGTACCTCTTCCCCTCAACCCCCACCCCCCAGCCCCACTCTGTTTCCCTCCCTTCCAATTAATTCTATAGCCCCCTCTATTCATTTCACTGCAGGCTATTACAAGCTAAAAATCTCTGCCTTTGATCATTTTTTTCTTCTATTTGCTCTTCCCACATTCTCATGAACCAAGCAAAACTATCAAGACAAATCCGTTAATGGAAATAACTCTCAGCATATTTGTATCTAATGGAGAAGAGAGAGAGTCAAATCTGGGGAGTTGTGGGGTGTCCGTGAGAAGTATTGCTTTTAAACTGAATCATTTTTATCTCTTTGCTCAGATCTTACCTCTGTGGCATCAAAGTGCAGACAGCCAATCCCTATTAACCTAAAAAGAGATTAAATTAACACACAAAGCAAGTAGAAAGTCTTACAAGCATAAACCTGCCATTGATTCAACATAATTTTAGCACTGATATTAAACTGTTTGTGATATTAAACTGTTTATTAAACTGTCTTCCCTCAAACCCTTTCACTGCCTCTAATTCCCGATTTTCTTTTGTTTTTTAGATTTACTCCATTGATCTCCAGTGCCTTTTATCAAGCCCTAATTTAATGCTTTGATCAGTGAATTGCCTCTTAATGTACATACTCAGAGCTACATGCAACACTCCGTGACACATAGCCTGAAGAGGGAAACTGAGAGGCAGATTTGTGGTTTAATGAGAGGCCAGATATGCCCACAATGAGGTAAAAACTCGTAGGCTGGTTACTTATCTGCTTGACATTTCAAAGGCATCCCCCTCTTTTTGGTTGTTCCCCTCTAATATCAAACATGCATATCTGTTTATCGTCAAATTGCAATTTGGAGCCAGAAGAGGGATGGACTGCCCCAAAGAAGCTCCTTCTGTAAACCACTTTAGAAGGCGACAGTGTTTCCAGCCTATCATCTTTATCAAAGTCTGCACACATTTTACATCCACAGATTTCACTTCTGTAGTTGGCTCTAACCATAATCATCTACTTTAGTCAAGTCTCTTCTACTCATCATTATCTGTAACCATGAATCACCTACTTCTGGTAATTTTAGATTTGAAAGGAGACTATTTGATACCCCCATCACACTATCTGCTTTGTGTTTTATTGGCAGAGGTAGACACACTGCCTAAGGTACATAACACTCCTGCATCACATTCCTACTGATTTATTACTGTAGCATTCGTAATTTGATCATCAGCTACCTTCAGGCTACCATACATGTTTTTGGACATGTCGAAAAACTGAGTGGGTGTTACACCTCTCACGTGCAATGTATAGTGCACATACTTACCACTGCTACTGTTTTTTACACAATTCCTACTCAAATTTCACAGCAATGACCCAATAATAAAGTCCCTTAATCCCAAGCAATACTATGGAAATGCTCTGACTGTACTGATAAAAATTACCTCTCCTCTGGATGTCACATCACTTAAAACTGAAAACAAAACTGACAGCATGACCTACTTTCTGATTAAATCAGTTCATTTTTTTCTGACCACTGGGAAACACTTGCTGAGTCATCAAAAGATATCCACACAGGTAACTTGCATATGTCAAAGAAGCGACAGAGCAGCTGTTTTTACTCCTTCTCAAATACAGTTTTGCAAAATTATTATTTTAAATGAATATGTATAAAACATATGACAGGTCCATGTTTCAACTTAAAACTGACACAATGTTATAAATCTAACCTTGTCTTCACCAGAACTCTTAAAGGATCATCCAGCCTTGTCAAAAGGCTACAGCGATCATGCTTTCTGCAACGCAGTTCAAGTGTAAGAAGAATGAGGTGGCGAGAGGAGGCCAGAGCTACCCTGCTTTTCTTCTTCTGTGTGATAAGATTGTCTGCTGATATGCCAGGAATATGACACGGTTGGGGTTTGAGAGGTTATGATATTGGCTTCGTTGATGCTCCAGGTGCAGCCCACAGCTGGGACTATCTAGGTCGATTAGAAATTCTCATTTTAAAGCTGCCAACATTGCCATTTGTCAGCGAGTCTATCTCTGAGAAACACAAAGCCTCTCACACAAAACAGACACTGCTGTGTCTGTTTTACTCCCACAATTCTGGAGGTTAATGGCAGGTTAAGTGGTTGACCTTGAGGGTGGACTGAGGGGTCAAACACCAGTAAGATTTCTATGGTCAGAACACAAAAAAGCATCTCCCATGTGCGAAATCGTCTGTCCTCAGATAAGTCCTGTTTTATCTCTCTGTCTTCTTTCATCATTGGCTTCTATCACCCGCCAAGGCTGTGTTTCTATCACTATGCAAGATCAGATCTAGATGTTGTTCTTTATCTTTGTTCTCTAACTCTTTAATCTGTCAGTTTGTTTATTATTCCGCTGCAATAAGACATGGTGATACGTAGGATAATCAGCAGTTGGTATGCTTCAGTAAAGTGCTCGCTGATTAGCACTGATAGCAGGGTGGTCTCACCTTCATAAAA
This sequence comes from Crenichthys baileyi, assembly GCA_036173005.1. Lineage (NCBI taxonomy): Eukaryota > Metazoa > Chordata > Actinopteri > Cyprinodontiformes > Goodeidae > Crenichthys > Crenichthys baileyi. Next base: position 681,543 of record JAHHUM010001747.1, read on the forward strand.
AGCAGCACCACTCCTGTTTCTCTCCCCTATACATATCAACAATGTTGTCTTCTGTTATTTTACTTATGAATCATTTCAACAGAGCTGAGTTATGCTGAGGTGATTTTTTTAGATATGCAGAGCAGGGGCCAAGAAAAATTTTAACAATCCCCAAATCAAATTAAAAGCAAAAACAGTCGGAGCCCCAGTTTGACATGAGCAAGGCGCCTTTCATTACAATGAGATTGATGTGGAATGACTTGGAGGCTAAGTGTGGAACATTCACTAAAACGTGCAGTCTTTTACACATGAAAATGCACACACTGATATCATGGAAAGAGTTGGTCCATGGCAACTTCCAGTGTTCTGTTAATGTCGTTTTTTTTTTTTTCTTAAATATCCATCTTCACTTTTGACACAAATGTTCTGTTTGACAAATGAAGTCTGCAAAAAGAAGAGAAAAAAAACAAAGATTTGGCAGACATTTAATTTCATAATGCTAATTTGGATCTTAAATGGCTGGGAAGTATACACACACATCAATAAATATATAACCAACCACTTTACTGACTGATATTGGTGGTAGGTCTGATCATTTTCATTAATGCTTTGGGTCTTAATGTAATATCTGCCACAGCATCAGGATACAGGTTTCATTTTGTCAACTGGATGTTAGCTGCCAGGGCTGCTAGTATGTCCAGCTGGATTCAGAAATGTTGCTATGGAAACAACCAACAAACAAAAAAAACTAAAAAAACACAGCAGTCTCTCTCTTGCAAGTCTACATGCAGTGACTGTACTTGCAGCTCTAAGCAATCTGTTATTCCCAGAACCCCAATATTAGCAGGACAAAGGACTGGTGCTGCCCAGTCTCCATCGACGGGCACAATGCATTTCCTGCAACTGCCTCTAGTTTTTCATTTAACAAGTTCTTAATGATCTTCCAAACATCATTGAAGTTTATGCTAGTCATGATTAAAAAACAAAAGTTTTCCTTCATTGTAGCAAATGGCACCAAAGAAAACTAAAATAACACCATTGCAAACTTGAACAAGAGCCAAAGGAAGACATTTAAGGATCTAATTTTAGATACCGGTTTAGATTTGTTTTACTGTTTTGTGGAGCTTCAGTTCCCTCTACAAATGCAACTTTTTAAATAGTTTCAAATGACAATCTTAAGCAACAACAGAATCTGAAACAGCCCTAAAGTTAAAGAACTTTTGTTCTTTGAGTGATAGTAAAACGCTCTGTTATAAATAAAATCAAATAAAAAGACAAAACTGAACTTCCTTATCTTGACTTAATAAATTTAGGGACCATAAAGTGTTACACACCAGCTATCTCTAATGTATTTGCCATCTGCACCGAGACGCTGCGAAGGACGGTTAATCTGTATTTGACTGTGAGTTAAGATGCATAACTAAGCGACAGCTTTATAACCTTGAAAATAATGAGTTCCCTCAAGTTTGTATTTTAGTACTCTGATGTGCATCCTTGTTTTGGTGAATGCGAGTTTTGCGAGAGTCCTACACTTGAGATTTGGGCGGTCCACCACTGCACAGTAAAACTAATGTGCGGTGCTGACCTCAACATCATATGTCAAATTAAGTTTTCTCTGAGTTCTCATTCATTACTGAATGGATAATAGCATCTTGGAAAAGCAGACAAATCTTATTATTAATATTTCAGGACATTGATATTCATGGTACAGCTTCCCCAGAGAAAAGCTGCTTAGCATAAAGCTGCACCTGTAGAGAATTGGTTTGATTCAGAGGAGGGTGCCAATGACTAACCTTTAGCGTATGTGTGCGTGTGTTTAACAAAAGTGGGTGGTCTTGGGCTGTGAAGAACCAAATCTGTGTTTAAAGTCCATTTCCAGCTTGTGACCTTGGGAGTTAACTCTGTTGGACTGAATGTTATTTATTTGGACATCTCATACACACACTCGTAAATGACCATTAGGTGCTGTGTTTGATAAACAAACTGATTGGATTGCTTGTGTGAATGTGTGTGGTTTTTCTGCCGTGCTGTCCTCAAGGCCCCTCAGAATGGGCCCAATTTCACCACAAGGACATGAGAATAGGCACATGTATTCACCCTGCACACGCGTTTGTGTGCACAAACACTGCGTACGTCCTCACACACATAAACACACATATAATTTCTTGCACTGGACTTGTTGACCCGATCTCAGCTTTTACTCACTCATCGGTGCTCCCATGACTGGTTAAGGTTTCAGGGTGCATTCGGCCAATATTAACCATGCTGAAGGGAATCAAATATTGTTATTTGCATACTGCCCCAATCATAACCCCAAAGCTGTAACTATGGAATGAAGTCATGCTGGAGGGGCCTAATGCAAAATCATTGAGGAAAATAGACGACAAAACTATTCATCTGAGACTTGTACTTTTTTGTAGTCATTGTAGTTATACTTGATTTTTTACTTTAAAACTTCTCTTTTTTAAATGTTTCTCTTTCAGGCGTATCTCCGGGAATCAGCTGAGGTATATCTCAGGCAATGCTCTCGAGGGTCTTCACAACCTCAGAGTTCTGTAAGTAACCACCTTGTGTCTCAGTCCTGCTTTAAAATGGCTTTAACTTCATCTAGTACTGAACCTTCTTGGAAGGCTGTCTTCCTGCCTGAAACAAAATGCACTGGCCACACATCATTAAAAGCAGTTAAAGTTTATGGATTGGAAGAGACATGTTCTGCTTGTAGCTCCCTTCAGTTCTTAAACAAGTTTAAGTTTCAAGACTGAATTTATAGACATACCTACAGTTTGTACATTCAACAGGTGTGGTAAAGGGACTTCCAAGTCACACCCCCCACTGAGATTGAAGCAAATGTCAAAATGTTGCTGCAACACCCCAATTTAAAGCTGTTTTTCTAACCCCCCAGCTCTCATCCCTTGATCAATGGCCACCAAATGCCACAGCGGCCACGAAAATATAAAATCACAAAAAAAGAGCAAATCAGCAATAAAACACACAGTACCTTTGGACATATGACATCTAATGAGTTGTGGCCATAGTTCTTGTGATTTTTTTTAAAGGTTTTAAGGAGGTTTTCACAGCACTGGCAACCAGCCTTTCTCGGTTGCTGGCTCAGAAAAGTTTGGGGATTAATGCCACAAAACATAAACTTAGCTAGCACACTGTGGTTTGTAATCTGAAGAAATTTGGAAAAAAAATCAAGCAATCCAGTGTATATCTTAAGATCATGGTTTGTGAAACTCACCAAGATATAACAAGTCTACCGGCCATAAATTCAATCATAATTTCATTCAAACTACAACAATGAAATTAACTTCAGAGGGTCTTTTCATATGGCCTCAAAGTAAAGTACTTAAATACCTAATTCTAACACCTCTACCTGTCACAAGTTAATCTTTACCAAAATGCTGTTTCTGAAAATCTTAAATATAAAGAACATTTTAAAAAGTTTTAAGTATTTTTTGCAAATAAAAATCTAAAAATTGTGTCATGCGTTTTTATTCAGCCCCCGTTTACTCTGATACTCCTAAATAAAACCCTGTGCAATCAAAAGGTACCTAATTAATAAATACAGTATGTCATTTTATCCCAGGATAAATACATCTGTTCTGTGAAGGCCTTAGACGCTGGTTAGAGAATGTTAGTGAACAAACAGCATCATGATGACCAAAGAACAGCGCCAAAAAGCCAGGATAAAACTGTGGAAAATTCTCAAACAAGTTTTAAACATCTCACTGAGCACTGTTGAATGCAAAAATGGAAAGAGTATAGCACAACTGCAAACCAGCAAAGACATCGCCATCCACTGAAACTGACAGGATGAGCAAGCAGGGCAGTAATCAGAGAAGCAGCCAGGAGGCCCATTGTAACAGTGGTGAAGCTGCAGAGATTCACAGCTTAGATGGGAGAATCTTTCCTGCACTCCATTAATCTGGCCTTTATAAGAGTGGCAAAAACATAACACATGCAAGAAGGTGTTGTGTTCAGATGAGACTGAAGTAGTGAAAAATGATTTTGTCCTTTTATTTTCATTAGTTTTTATTATTTTTATTCACCTGCTCACTCAATCACAAATGTAGGATAATCTCTATATCACTTTCTCATGTTGTATCGTGGTGTTTGTCATTAACTGTTGCATGTTGTGTATTGACAAAACAAAAAATATAACATCAAAATGGAACTGTTTTGCCTATATGCCACAAGATATGTGTGGCAGAACCAAAACACTGTGTAACACAGCGGAACATGGTAGTGGCAGCATCATTCTGTTGGGATGCTTTTTAAGCAGTGAAACTGGTCAGTGTTATTAGAAAAATGGAGGGAGCTAAAACAGGGCAATCCTGGAAGAAAACCTCTGAGAGGCTGAGAAAGCCTTGGGACTGTGGAAGCGGTTCACCTTACAGCAGGATGACCCTTAAATTTTAGCCAGAGGTACAATGGAGGGGTTTAAAAAGCATGTTCATGTGCTCGAATGGTCTAGCCAAATTCCAGACCTAACTCCAACCAGTCCAATTGAGACAGGAAAATTGCTGTTCATAGATGCTACCTATTAAATCTAGGTTTATTGAACTTTATTTTCTATCTATTTTGAAAATAATGACATTTATAGTGGCAACACATTGAAATCTACATGCTCTGTAAACCTGATGGTGAGAGAAAGATAGAGAAAATTATGAAGAATGGAGGAAGAGAGAAGGCTATTGTTTCCTTCCCACTTCCCCCTCATTTTTGCGCCATTATTTTGAGGATGACATCACCAGCCCACCCAAGGAGGTTCTTGTTTTTTTTTTTTCCTTTTCCCTTCATCTTCTGCTTCTCTTCAATCTTATTCAGGCCCGTTACCTCCTGTGTCAGATTTCCATCACTATGAAATCATTTGTTCTGCTTGATGTGAGCTGACAAATCAACTGCATTGAACTGATGCCTGCAGCTGACTCATTTGTTTGTGCCCTTTTTAGGATGCTACAAAACAACCAACTGGAGAGGCTTCCTGATGATGCTCCGTGGGACCTCCCAAACCTTCTGTCCTTGTAAGTCTCTTTCTTACACTCATTTCACACACATTCTAATCATGTTGCCCCCCCACCCATCTCAGCTCTATGCGCAGTGCAGGTATAGAGTACCGCTGACAAATTGCAGACCGTATCCCAGTGCTAGCTTCGGCAGTCCTACTTTCAATGCAAGAGCCTGACGGTAGGAGTCACGGCTTTGATTGTGTCATGGTAGCATCTGGAAGCCATGAGGGAAACAGCAGACACTGCCGGCCAGCAAGAGCATCTCCAATGAGCTGTGAAACAACCTAATTTTCCATCAATTCCTTCTCTCTTCCTCCTCCGCTCATACTCCTCTGTTTTTTCCCCACCACCCACGCAGCTATCCCCCCGGCTAATGAGCGTGTTTGGTGGCTTAATTGTCTGATCTGTGGGGTCAGCGTATGAATGTCAGCGTGCATGTTTAGACGAGTACATTTGGACCTCCACTTCTGCAATTCTTCACCCCTGCCTGTTGCTCTCAACTTTGCCCCAAAATACATAGTCCACTTCTCTGCTTTTCAAATTAATAATTCTTTGCAAACATTCTTTCTTTCGTCAGACAGACGCACGGATGGCTTGAGATAAACGCAGGACGCATGAAAGACATGAAACTCGTCTACCACCTGCAACGTTTTTCTGTTTGCTGTAAAGTGGGCTCGTGTTACCTAGTCACAAATTCTGCTCAGTCACACACACACACATCTATACGTACTGTACAGTAAATGCAAGGAGAAAGTCCACCTGTTGCTGTCCTTGCCCCAATTGCTATATGTCTGAATAAATTATTAGCTGTCACGTTGATGCCTGGCTGTCTTCAGGTTCTGTATGTGTGAGGTCTTCCAGCATTTTTTTGATGGAGATCACCTCAAGTAATGAAAAAAAATGCACTCAAATATACACACAAAGCCAATGAAGAGAGGCACACCTTGTCATTATAGTAATGATAAGCTCTGAAGAGTAAGATTACTGGAAAAGCTTTGGAGAATGAAACTTGTTGGCGCCTCTCATTCGCATAAGGCACATCAGGTGAAAGGATGGAGAGACAGCAAATGAGTCAGCACATGGATCTTACATCGGTATAAACATGAAAAGAAGGGTATATCCTATGTAAATCATTGTTTAATCTCAGCAAAAATCCCTTTAAGTGCAGGAACTGATTTGGAACATTATGGAGTGTTGTTCAGTTTTGTGCTGTAACAAGCTGACCAGTGTGTTTTGGGCCTCAACCTGCTGCTTAAGAAGCATAATCACCACTGATGATCTTCACAAGCGGTTGTAAATCATCACAAGCCTGTTTTTTTGAGATTTGACTTAACTCGCTGGCTTTAAAAACGCGATCCTCAAACTTCCTTTTTGCATAAAAGTTTAGCCATCTGGAGAATTGAACTAGCACAAGCAGGTTGTCAGATCTCTGGGGTATTTTAAGAGATATTTTTCTTTCTCTGTCTGCTCCTCTTTCCTATAGCTTAGACTTTACTTTGATGTGATGGGCAGGAAATAGTCTGCTTTATTGGCTTCAGTGGAACGTTCCCCATTCTGTCTGGACCTTGTGGAGACCTGAACACTCTACCCAAAGGAACGCTTATTATTTTGCCTCAGAGAACAAGCCAAAAAGATGAAGAGCCTTCTGTGGCTTTTATCCTGTGATTTTGTTCATGGACAAACAAGTTCCCACTTAAACAGTATGTATGTGGATGATCTTTAGGGCGGTTAAAAATGCACTTTTTGAACTAATTTTAGGGAAAAAAAACTGCATTTGCTCACTTGTTGAATCATGAACTAAATGTGATTAACCACATTTTGGGGTTAAATTTAACTAGTTACAGCCACACCCTAAAGGTCTGATTACTGCTAGACCTCTGGATTTAAGAATTAATTTAAACTTGCATGGCAACATGAAGTAGGCTAAAGGGTCCCAAAAGCAGCACATCATTGTCCAATCTAAAGAAATTTAAGAATAGATGAGAAACAAAGTCATTGACATCTGTCTAGAAAGTGTTACAAAGCCTTTTCTATGACTTTGGAATACCGGCTAACTACACTGAGAGCCAATAGGGTGGAGAAAACATGCAACTGTTGGTTTGGAGAGGATTTAGTATTTACTCCGATTTCCTTTGTGTCATATTACAATTTATTTGATCTGAAGCATTGTGACAAAAAAGGCAAAACAGAAGAAATCTGTAAGGTGGTAAGGTGGCCTTGAAGCTACTTGTTTGTGTATACATACATGTTGCATGGGTGTCTTTGCATTTGCATTTTAGGCATCTCCCAGGGTATACAGTTGCTCCCTCTGATGGAAAATCTTTCAGGGGAGAAAAGTCCAGAGTTCAGATTTCAAGTTCACATTTCACTTTGATGATGCTTCTTTTTTGGTGTAGCCTCGGAGGGTTGACGATGATAAGAAGCAGGGGAATCAAAGGCACTCAGCAGAAGACTGATAAGCAAGGATGTTTGAAAAATTGAAAAGGGCTAAGGAAAGAGATTCAAGAGTTCACAACGACCAGGAGTGGATCAGTGTCGATGTTACAAATGAATGGAGAGGGGCCAGAGGGAGCAAAGAGAGATTAATGAACAAATGTGAAGGGCCAGAGAAAGAAGAATAGCAGTAGGAAGTGGTCTGAGCTTGACAACCCTGCCTTGAGGGGATCATTCATTACTATCGACAGTGTGTTTCCATGTGCGTTTTTACCTTGGGTGTGTGTCCACACTCTTCGCCTCTGGGTACAGGGAATTGAGGGATAAAGAAGACACACATTTTTTAAGTTCCACATGGTTAAAGACATAAAAATGTTCACCGTAATAACTTCCACAGATGAAAGAAAATGTTTGTGTTGTCTGATGGAGCATTGTCTGTCATTCCTGACATTAACTTGGATTCTGCTGGAAAGAATGCTGACATAAGAACAGGCGAGGACACCTTTAATGGTATTTCCCTTTTTCCAGAAAAGGATAGTAGAAATCTTTATACAACATAAATATTTCAAGGACAAGGAAAACAGGCTCACTGTAGTCATTCCTACATGTTTGTGTTTTTCTCATCTTGCATTTGGTACAAGTCTGTACTGGTGAAGCTTGACATAGCTTCTTAGCAGGGGAATAAATCATTATGAGGAGATGAAAGAGAGGGAATAAAATGCATATAATCCTTATAATGCACTTCTTATAATCCAAAGTGTCTAGCATAATGGTACACAGCCACAAATACACACAAAAGTATTCACACAAAAATACTCAACTTAGGTGATTAATTTTGGTCCTGCAGGCGTCTTGATGCCAACCTCCTGAGCAAGGTTCCAGCTGAGGCCCTCAGAGGCGTTCGCTCTTTGAGACACCTGTGGTTGGATGACAACTCCCTAACAGAGATTCCGGTGATGGCCCTGGACTCTCTGCCCTCTTTGCAGGCAATGACGCTGGCCCTCAACCAGATCACCCACATCCCAGATTATGCATTTACCAACCTCTCGGGGCTAGTTGTTCTGTAAGTGACATCTTGATTTGTTGGGAAGAAATGAAGATAAATACTGAACATGTCAATAACATTTTTCAGCAGATATCATATTCAGTGGGTTTCTTTACATGAAATGTAAATGTGAGTGACAACCCAGTAATCCACATATAAAAGTATTTTACATAAATAAGTCCATAAAAATAATTTGTTCAATAAAGTGGAATGGCACTTGGAATATGTATTGAAAACACTTACTGAAATGGAGTTAACACTTAATAGAAATGCTTTCTTTGGTAAAAACAACATCAAGATGTATCCTCTGTGGAGAAACTACTGTAGTTGTATGCATTAAGCAGATGTGATTCTACCCCCATTATTCCACACAAACTGTTTTGAAATATTAAAAGTTCTGGGCATCTCTTCTATTCGGTCTAATCTTCAGGTCTTTCTATAGATTTTCAAGTGAATTCGAGTTGGGTGACTGACTTGGTCATTAAAGCAGCTTTATTTTGTTTCTATGAAACCAGTTAAGAGTTTCCATGACTGTTTGTTTATCATTCTGCTGAAAAAAAACACCCTTGTTTCATCTTCAGATTCTCGTCAAGAATGTACTGGTACATTTCGACCTCTTAATTAAATGAAGTCTGCCAGTAGCGTAAAAAATTAGCTGAAAAATAGCCCAGCACCGTAATGTTCCCACTTCCAAATGGCATTGTTTGTATGGTGCTTTGGGGTGCTCTACAGTGTAACATCACTAATATCCCAAGAGTTCATCTGATTAGTCTACATTTTGCCAGTATTTGATCTGTCTAAATATTTAGCAGAAAACTTTAAACAAGTTTCAACATGTTTATTTCAGTAGTGGAGCATTGTGCAGCTAATGTTCATGGATGTAATCATGGTTGAGTGTATTAAATGGAAACACTGTTCCTTTTAGTTCCAGGTCTTTTTGAAGCTCTCAGCGAGAGGTTTTTGGCTCTTGCAGAGCTGATCCGATTTTTTATTTGACTCTTCTGTCAGAAATATTGTGAGAGGCACCTTGTGATGGCTGTTTATGAAACATTTTCAGCACACTACAGCATGAACCCTGTTCACCTTATTGCCCACATTAAATTGAAGACAGTGAGAGCTGATTTTTTTCAAAACCATACAGCCATCATCATGTTTGGAGATATGATCAATGATTGTCTTTATCAAACAATTTTAAAGCCCATCAATTAGCACTAAATGTTCATATTAATTTGTACCGAAAGGGGGAAGAATTACTTTCCTCATTCACTGGACCAACTTGTGTTGTTGAGTACTTTGTTTGAATGATTTACTTAGGTTGTTACAGACATCTAGTTTGGATTTCAGTAACTCCATTAGAAATATATTTAATTAGAATGACTATATCTCTCCTGAGTCTTAATTCGTTAACTAAACATTTACTGCCCCTCAAAAACATTAACCTTTTATGGACTTTTTCCAGGCATCTCCACAACAACCACATACAGAGCATGGGTTCAAGATGTTTTGAAGGTTTACAGAGTTTGGAGACACTGTGAGTATCTCACATGCATCTTTTAAAACATACCTTTTACATTGAAATAACCTCCCATGTACACAAATTCTACATTTACTCATTAGTACCTCCTTGTTCCCCCCCATCAGTTCAGATTTTGTAATGATTAAGTAATGATTAAACAAGTGTCAACATGCATTAAATGCAGCAGTGTTTACAACAATCACAAAAGGCCTACAATTCTCTCACTGTAAGTCTGTCCTCATTTTTATGTGCACAATAGTGCTGGGTGTTACTAAGAAAACCTTGAAATTAATGTGTCTTTATAACTCATATATAACACATGTGCCAAACATTCTGAAGCGTAGCTCTAAATTGTAAAGTCATAATGATTAATGTCCTGGTAATTTAAGCAGGTACTTGAGCATTTTTTTAAAACCACAAGCAACAATTCAACAGGAATGCAAAGATGAAAAGATTCACTTTGATTACTTTGAAGCATCATCGATTGAGACCTCTGTGTTTTGTTTAGTAATTGCTAAGCAGTGCTAAGGTCAAGAACAGCACTGCGAGAGTTTTCCTGGAGGACGTGCCATCGCCTCAATAACCTAATCCTAACCACATGCCAATATAGAGACCGCAGAAAACTGACACAGTGAAAGAAAATGCGAGAAGCCTCCTGCAAAATTCATGGTGGTCTGACGAAAACAACGTTTCTGGCATGCTGCTTAACAACCTGTTGAAGTGTAAAAAAATTATGCGTTATTTCTTTATGAGCATGTGTGTGGGCATGCAAGCATATGTGTGATTATATTCTAGTACCTTTGCCTGTGCGATTATAAACGTATGGCCCGCTTTACACTCATGTTGAAAGCCACAATGCATGCTGGGAAATGTGAGAAACTCCATAGAGAATGAAGGGAAACCAGAGAAAGTGAAAAAGAGGGATGAAGCACCATGGATGAGAATAGTGTGTGTTAAAGTGTTTGTGCTGTAACAGGGCGGTAGAAACAGATGACTCGGCGGGGTAAAATTACAGGTGTCAGTGACGTGGAGACTGTGCCGGTATGAGTGGTTAATCCGTTGCAGCGGCTTTACTTATGAGAAAAAAGACAGACTATCTGCATTACCACAATCTACATCTACCCCTAGCCTGTATATATATATATATATATATATATATATATATATATATATAATATTATATATATTATATATATATTATATATATATATGAGGAGCTGTCCAATCATCTGCTACAAAAAAACAACATTTGCAAACAGAACAGAGCAGCAATCAGTTTCGAACAGATACTGAGAAGAAAAGATGCGGTTCAGAAGGTATTTGGATGATGAATGGCATTATTATGTATCCAAGTACAGAACTTGGTGGAGGCTGAGAAACTCTAAAGACATTACATAAGTGTACACCTGCAATGGCATACAGTGTAAGTACACACCTAGGTAGCTCCACTTCTCATGAGTTTTTACCATACTTTACCCAATCAGCAACAAGCATGGAAGCAATTAATGTTGTCACAGGCCATATTATGAATACAGCATTTGTTGTGCGTGGCTTTGGGTGTCATGCACGGACACATCTACTGTGGACTGTATGGTGGCTGTGGATTTTAGGTTGTGGCTTTTGATGTTCATTATGACGAAGTGGATGCTCATTAGAACTCAGATTTCTTATAAAATGAGAGGTTAATAAAAAATACCATTATTGCAATCGGCGTGCACAAGGTTAAAATTCTAAACTCTCTCTTTGTTTGAAACCTCCTTTACCTAAAAAAGCCTCTTTCAGAGTCATTCAGGTTTGCAAGGGATTGCTATGTCAAAAAGCCAAAATATCTAACCTTACCATCTTCATCACCAACCACCGCTTGACCTTTGGCCTTAGAGATCCAAACAAAAAGAGAAAGACAAAATTAAGTGAGAAGCTAAAGGTGGGAGCAAGGTGGGTAGTTACTACCCCTCACCATGTAAAACCAGCAGCTCTGTGTACAAGGCTGTTTTTAAAATGAAAGCTCCTTTATCATTCTTGCATCATGTGAGGAATTTCATTAAGACCACAGAAAATCTTGGACACCTATTAGAAAAGCACTGTACCTATCTTTTAAATCTGCCAGGCACTTTGCCAAAAGTGCTTTTACTTAAAATATAAAAAACGTCCAATGGTTTTCCAATCCTTGTTACACAACAGCCACACTGATATGGCTAATTTTATACACAAACATCTCAACATTAATTTCTCATTTACTTTGTTTCTGGTGTTGTTTTGGCCTAATTAACATGTCTCTGTCTGGTTTTTCTGCTGGCTCTACTGTGCCCCCTGGGGATATTATGAAATATTGATGCCATGTGGGGGGAAAAATCAAACTTAGTGATTCTAGATATTATCTAATGATGACTGTTTATTTTACTTGTAGGGATTTAAACTACAATGATCTGCAGGAGTTCCCCGTGGCAATCAAGACTCTAAGCAAACTTCAGGAATTGTGAGTACCCATGCGCACGTACACACAAGAAAACCCACCTGCCCGGCATGACTATCATGGTTGCGTTAACCCGAGTAATCCCGTTAAGTGATTTTAATGTGGCACTCGGATACAATCTCTCTCGCCCCAAGCAGGTGCTGGCTACACACCCACGCAGCCACTCGCCCTGTACATACACACAAACGCACACGCACAAACAGTGCTTTTTCTTGGGCTTCAGCAGATGTTTCGCAGCATGCATATGTGGGTCACAGATACAGCGTATGTGTTGTGTGTTTATGTCTCATGTATCCAAAAATGTTCTTCAGCTGTGCAATGGCAGGTGCAACGCAAGGGGCACATGACTCGCTGTCTCACTCACAAAAACACGTTGTCGCTCCTGCAAACAGCCCAAAATGCAAAACATATTGATTGAGAGAATAACTAACAGGATGTTTCTGCATGTTCAGGGGCTTCCATAACAACAACATCAAAGCAATTCCTGAGAGGGCCTTTGTGGGAAACCCTCAGCTCCAAACCATGTGAGTTTCACACTTATTCACAATGCTACTTGTACATATCAAATAAACACAACTGGAATTTAATGTCAACATCACTTACAATGCAGTTCATTCAAAGCAGATTATTCAGCATGTGTCTACATACAGTTGACACCATGTATTTACAGAAACTGGATAAAAAGAAACAACCTTCTCTTCTTGGATTATATCAGACTAAACCGTTCCTGATTTAGCTCAATAAGGATTACCAAAATTATTTTATTCTTGTTAAATGGTAGAAAAATGCATTCGTCCATGCAGACACTTGCTTTCTTTAGATTCAGACGTCAACATACACTTAGATTACTATGGCGGTTGAACAATGATGTCATGGCTTTGTAAGTGTTGTAATTCACAACATTTGAATAGAGTGGAGGCACACCTCTGGATGCATATGTAAGGCTCAACAGTAAACATATTGCTTCCTTGTGTGACATCATAGAAAAGGAAATCAGGCAAGATATCAGGTAGAGAACTCTGGACCTCCACAAGTCTATTCATCCTTGGATACAATTTACAGATACTTGAAGGTTCTACGTTCAGATGTTTAAACAAATATTCAACAATTATACCGTTTAGGAGGGAAGATGGGTTCTGTGTTCCAGAGATGAAAAAGGTTTAGCTGTGAAACCCCCGAACAAAAGCAGAGGACCTTGTGAAAATGCTGGCTGAAGCTGGTAAGAGATCATAATTAAGGTAACTACAGTTAAAACAACTCCCTTACCATCATGGGCTGAAAGGCCACTCAGAGAGGAAGAAGCCACTACTCCAATAACAGCATTTTAAAAGCCAGATGAGAATGAATGAACAAATGAATTTGGGAGATTTTTCCTGTGGTCTGATAGAATTAAAACTGAAGAATTTGGCCATTATGACCATCATTACAGTTCAAGGAAAACCGGGTGAAGCCTGCAAGCCTGATACCACCTGATACCACCATCTGTAAAGTATGGCAGTGGCAGTATCATGTTGTAGGTCTGCACAAAGAAAGAACATTATGTGGAAACACTGAAGCCACCTCTCAATAGATCAGTCAGGAAGAGCCAAATGAAATTAAAAGCATAAAGGTTCCAAATAAACAATGATCCTAAGTATACAGACTAGTTATTAAGTGGCTTTAGGACAACAAAGTCAATGTTGTAGAGTGAACATCACAAAGCCATGATCTCAGTTTTATAAAAACAATTGTTGGCAAAGCTGAAACGATGTGTGTGAGCAAGGCGGCCAGCAAGCCCGACTCAGTTATACCAGTTCCTTCGGTAAGAATGGTCCAAAAGTGAAGGATACTATTGTGACAAATTTGTGGAAGGATACACAAAAGGTTTATTCGTAGTAGAACTATTTCTACCAGTTATTACTACTAAAGTATATATGTAAACCTATGACTTTAAAAAACAATCCCTTATTCTTTACCAAATAGAAATTATTTTGGTAATCCTAACTGACATAAATCAGGAAACCTTTAGTGTAGTTTAATATCAGACAAAGAATAAAAAAAGGTTAATCGTGTTTATTATAAAGTGTATGTAAATATCTGTATTTTGTCCTCTTTTTCTTGCAGTCACTTTTATGAGAACCCCATCCAGTTTGTAGGGAAATCTGCCTTCCAGTTCTTACCAAAGCTGCACACACTGTAAGTATGCGGGCAATAAAAACCATTCCAGTGAGTTAGCACAAACACTGTTTAAATCATCCTCTGGCCTTTGCTGCCAGAGCTCAGCGGACATGTGTAATGGCCTACTGAATGATGTTGTGTTACTGTATTTCTGTGCGGTGTGCTGATGGGGTAAGGGAGAGTGTGCTGTAAGAACATGTTGAATAGTGTGACTTATGATGTCTGGTGAGAGGGCCAAAACAGCCCGTGTTGATGTTGGAGGAACAGTTTGATGGCTGCAATGAGCTGTTAGACAGGGTCTGCTTTCATGTGTGTGTGTGTAAGAAAGAGAGGAAAAAAGAAAGGCAGTTGTTTAGGTTTTTGTTTCTTTTCTTCTTGTTTAACATCAGTTCCCTGAATGGAGCAACCCAAATTCAAGAGTTTCCCGATTTAAAAGGAACAACCAGCCTAGAAATTTTGTAAGTATTAAACACAAAATGTTATTCAAACAAGTAAAAGACAAACAGATGGATAGTAAAGGTGTATGCTATCAGCCATAGACAGGTTTGGCGAACCAAACCAGTTGACTTTGCTCCTAAGTTATACTCACAAGACTGGGTGATTTTTCTGTTTATTTGCTTTCCAACAATAATCCAAAGATACTCTTTTTTTTTTTTTCTCTATAGGACGCTGACTCGGGCTGGTCTCTCAGCTCTTCCCCTGGATCTATGTGAGCAGTTGGCTCACCTCAGAGTGCTGTAAGTGCACACATACAGACATGCACACACATAAGTGGGGTGACTTAAAATACAATGACACAGAAAACCCAAATAGAGAACTGTGCCCCAGAACTATCACTCATATAATCATTTCACTATGAAATTCAATAGGACCGCCACCCCTAAAAAAAAAATTATATATATATATATATTGTTCTGGAGTATCCCCACGCTCACAAAGCTTACACCTAAGATCTTATGTCACCCTATAATGTCCCACACCATAAATCCACTCGTGGTCATTGTGTTTCTTCATGTCTAACTTTGCATGTTTTTTTTTTTTTTTATTATTATTTCTATGTGCTGTTGTAGGGAGTTGTCTTACAACCAGATAGAGAACCTTCCCAGTTTTTACCACTGTTCTGCACTTCAAGAGATGTGAGTAACTTTAACTTTCTGAACTACTGCTCAACTATAGGGATGGGCTGGTATCACGGCAATTGATTTTTACACAGTAACCGATAAAATGTTCCATCATATGGTTCGAAGTTGCCAGAGTAACCAGAATTTTCTCCATCTGTATGGAGCATAGAGTAAAGCAGGGCTTCTCCGTCCTTGTCTGTTGCTGCGCACTGCTGATCAGCTGGCTGAAAGAAGGTCACTACACTATTCCCACACAAAAAAGAAAAAAATTGGCTGTTTGGAAATTGCTCTTTCCTTGCAAACTGCAGACAGCCTTGGTGAAGCAACCAAAAGAGAGCCAGCTATGGTCGCAGTGAAACATTTCCGATTTCTTGCAAAAAAAGCATGTTTTTATCAAAACCATTAAATCTAGTTGGTGTTTTATTTCTTTAAACATTATTTTAACTGTAGAAAATCAATATGTTAGATTATTTTAGCAGTAGCATTGCTCTTTTGTTTTAAATAAATCCAACATGTTGCAATTTTCAATTGTAAATTGTTCCATAAATTCCTTTAGAAATATGGTATTATTATTAAAGATAATCATACCCTGTGACCATCCCATGCACCTATGTGTCAGAACTTTCTATTTAACTTGTGTACAATTTATTTACTTCCCTGTATGTAAGCCTCTGTGTTTCTGTATGCAACAGCGGACTGCAGCATAATCAAATCAGAAGAATAGAGTCAAGCACCTTCCAGCAGCTCACCTACCTTAGAGCACTGTGAGTCAATCTTTGATCTAATTTTCCACTTTCTCCCACATGTCTCGTATTAGTTTATTTGAAATGTATTATCCACAGGAGAGAGTGGGGCATTTGTGAAATGAAATGTTAGAGGTTTTATTGCCAGATGATTCAGTTCACATGTTTGGAATTTGGCAGTAACTCCATATAGCCCCAATGAATCATTGTGAATGTGGATGTGTTAGGATAATTGGTGTATGTGTTCAATAAAGGCATTTAGTGAATGTGACTTTTAATCCATTTATGAATGTTGTCATATGTGTATGAGTATGAAACAGAAACAGTATAAAGAGAAGAACTCACAACCTTTTTATCTTAAAAGATAAAAAGTTATAACTAGAAAAAATTGAGTATGTACCCTGATACTGACACCTGCTGGTCAGGCACTCCAAAGTCCTACTAAGTTTTCATATCAAAATTCCAGACTTTTCCAGAATCCAAATTTCAGTCCCTTTTAGCACATTTTAAAGAATTAAAAAGTTCAATACATTTTTATGGTAGATTCTGCAGTGGTCGGGACATTGGTGGTTTAAACATGGAACCTGGACAGGATGGATGGATGGGGATTTTTCAATTTAGTATTTATCCTATACTTATCTAGACCTTGAAAATACCGAAATCAAACTCCATACTTTGTTATACTGCATAGGAAGCCTGCATGATGAGTGTGTAACTTTAACTCCAACAAGTCCATTTCAGTTCACTGTGAATCTTTTTTATATTGTTTTTCTCTTACAGTGACCTAAGCTGGAACATGATTGAGTGGATCCACCCAGATGCCTTTGCCTCACTTCACTCTTTGATCAAACTGTGAGCAAAAACAGATACTTGTCTCTTACTTAACCTGTCATACCTTTTATCTTATCTTTCAGTGATACCTTCTCACTTAAAATGAGAGACAAGGTTGTGTATCAGAAAATATCAGCATGTCAGAAATGTGGACTTAACCACTACAGGTTCACACATTTTAGTCTCAACAAATGTGTAGCCAAGAGCCTCATTTCAAGTCATGCCAACTTTAAATTGCATCATTTGGGTGAAGATAGAAGTTTGTTTATCTAATCTGATAGTACATTTTATCCAGAGATAATCTGGTGACACGTCTAAACATGTCAAAATATCAAAGAGACATAACTTCTTTTACTCTAAGAACTTTTGCATGCATAACATTTTGTTTCTTTTTTTAATTTTACCACAGGGACCTGACTGAGAACAGTCTCAGCTCTGTACCAGTTGCAGGTTTGGGGGGCCTTACGCATCTTAAGCTGAGGGGGAACAAAGAATTATATGAGGCCTTCAGTCCTGATCACTTCCCACACATGAGGTAAAATCAAATACATCACCTAAAAGAATTAAATGTGCTTTTTTTAATTAATATGACCTACACTAGAAAATGCTCCAGTTGTACATACTGTACACGACTGTGTAACACAAAGTATCGCTGCACAACATTTCTAAATTAAGCTTAGAGAGAATACATCTGAATTGGCAAGTTAACTGTTGTTATCAAAACTTATGAGGGTGGCACTGGAAAGCTATAAAGTTGAGGCTCAAAACAAAAGCCATCTGATTTAACAATTGTACTTTGCTTAAATACCACCTGCCTTGGCGTTTTGTTTGAACTGATAATCAATACTGTTCCCATCTGCTACAGGGTGATAGAGATGCCTTATGCCTACCAGTGCTGCGTATATGCATCCTGTAACAGCTACAAGCCCACCACCCAGTGGGACACAGAGCTGAGCCACACCAATGAAGATCTACAAAAGAGGACGGTGGCCATGTACCCCATCCATGCAGACACTAACTGTAAGACAACACAACTTTACAATCTACATTCATCTGCCACTGGAAATTTATTGCTTAACAAAAAAAAACCTGCCAATCACATGCCTGCAACTGCATTGACACATCTAGATGTGGTGAGGAGGATTTGCTGAAGTTCAAACCGAGCATTAGAATGGGGAGGAAAAGGAATTTAAGTGATTTTAATTGGTTAGTTAATTAGTTCTCATCTCTGAAACCTGGCACCTGATTTATTTACCCTTCCAAATGAAACATTCCTTGCATTCTTGCGGCTGCATGAACTCACATTCATCAAAATGTGCTTAACATCAAAACCAGGAAATCTAGAACATTATTGAGTGTACACCTTAGTAACAATAACAAAGAGCAGTTCAACCCCGATCTGTGATAATCAAATTTTATGAGTAGCAGTTATCTTCTGAAAATATTTTATCTGTCACTGAAAAACAACAATAGGCCACTTAGTACATACACACAATGCAAAAACTTTTCTGCCCTTATATTTTGACCAAACAACAATGCTATCTTCTAGATGACCCTGATCTGGAGGAGTTCCAGTTGGAAATAGAAGAATCCAAGTTACAGACCAGTGTCCAATGCACTCCCATACCTGGTAACAGAAGTTACAGAATTGAGAAGATAAAGCTTTAGCTTTACATTTGCTGTGACAAGTATTGACAACAGTTTTGTGTTTGTTATGTTGCAGGTCCTTTCCGTCCCTGTGACTCCCTTCTGGGCAGCTGGCTAGTCCGTGTTGGCTTGTGGTCCATCTCCCTGGTGTCTCTGCTGGGGAATGCCATCCAGTTCCTGTCTCTCTTCGGATCACCGGGCAGCCTGTCGCCACTCCGCTTCATCGTGGCCTGCATGGGCGCTTCCAACCTGCTAATGGGGGTGTGTACATGCACACTGGTAATTGTGGACGCCCTCACACTGGGAGAATTCAGTGACCACGGAGCCCGCTGGGAGGCGGGACCTGGTTGTCAGGCGACAGGATGGGTTTGGGTGTTTGCATCTGAGGCGAGCGTGCTGCTGCTGACTCTGGCAGCAGTGCAGTGTGGTGTGAGCGTTACATGTGCCCGCGCCTATGGAAAATCACCATCTCTTGGCAGTGTACGCACATGCGCGTGTTTTTGTCTCACTGTCTCCCTCACACTTGCTTCACTCCCACTGTTCGGAGTAGGGGAGTACGGGTCTTCACCATTCTGCCTTCCTTCACCGCTGCCTACTACATCTCGTCTGCCATCGTCCATGGGCTTCCCGTTGGCACTAATTATGATGAACACCGTTTGTTTGCTTATAGTCACAGGTTCATACATCCGCCTGTACTGGGAGCTACTTCGGGGGGAATGTGAGGGCTTGTGGGACTGTGCTATGATCAAACATGTTGCATGGCTGATCTTCACTAATGGCCTCCTCTACGTACCAGTAGCTTTCATATCACTCTGTTCCCTTCTGGGACTTCTCTCTTTGGGGGAGGAGGTCCTGAAATCAGTTCTTCTTCTGCTACAGCCCCTGCCCGCTTGCCTCAACCCTCTGCTCTTTCTTCTTTTCACACGAGACCACTTTCAGTTGTTTTCCTGGTCTCGTCCCAAAGCTTGCCCGCAACTGCGCCGGGACCGCACCTTGGACTCGCTGGTTTCTGTGGAGACGGAAAAAAGCTCCTACTCAGATTCATCAACACAGGTGTCACTGACTGATGCCGATGCCACGTACAGTGCAGGATCTTCTCTCCAGCCTGGTTTAGATTCAATCAGGTTTTCCCAATGCTCCTCTACATCCGCTGTTCACCTTATCCCTTGCCAAGTACCGACCGTGACAGCCCGAGAAAGGGAGAGGGTGACAGAATGAAAGAGCACAAGAGTATGGATCAAGATGTGATTCTTCCCATTTTTCCTTCTGTGCTATGCTACAATGACTCACCTTATATTTACAAGGCCCTTAACAGCTTTCTGAAAATATGGTGGAAAAAATGGACATTCAAGGACCACAGCATTGCAGATTTCTGGGCTACCCATCTATAAACTCTTGAGAATGAGTCAAGCAAAGATATCGACTACTAAAGAGATGTTGATAAGCGAACAGTCTTTCCAAATAGAGAGAGGGACTGAAAGTTGCTTCTTTGCCAGTACTGTTGAACTAAAGGACAATTTCAGAGACTATTCAGAGACTGAGTCCATCAACAAGGAGTTGAACAAACAATACAATGTAAAAACAGCTAATAATCACATTGAAAATCAAAGCTACAGCTAAATCAATGGCTAACCCTGAGGGAAGAAATGTTTATACTGAAATGTGATGAGAAATGCAGCTCAGAAGTTGCATATTGTTTGATAATGTTTAAGTGGAGCTTGTTGTTAAATATAATTCTATCATAAAAACTTTTTTTTTGTTTTTTAAAAGGGGATTGTCAAACATACCAGCAAATTTTTTAAGTGTAAGCTAACATGTTTTGTCCAGAGCAATTTTACTGCCATATGACTTTACAGCTGTGTAATAGAGCGGTTTTTAAAAAAAATGCTATTCTTTAGGTAAAAATGAATCTGGGTTGCACATGTAGTTTTAAATGGTTTACATGATTTTTCTCAGAAACATGCAACTTTGCCCAACAAGCATTAAGCAGTCTTATGGATTGAATGGGACATAGCTGTATTCCTGTCAACCTTAGAGTGATCTTTATATACATACAATGTAACTACCTCTGAACTATGGTATTGACTCACTACAGCCTTTATTATTTGTCTCCTTTTTATAAACAGCAAATATATAATTTTATATATTAAGAAATATAATTTTAGTTTGTAAAAAAAAAATGTGTACCATTTAGGTTGTACATACTTTATATGTATTGTAAACATGTTTAAATAAAATTATGATCCACATATTGTGTAAACATGAAACTCCCTGCTTATAATACAAGAAACACACCCCAAAAATACACAGGATGTCAAGACACCATAAAATAGGTCTTCAAAGTTTTATTATGTACAGAAGGACACAGTATACTTATAAATTTGCAGTTTTTTTTTTTTTTGCATCAATTCAACATGTAAGCAGCAGATTAAAAAAACAAAATATAATCAGTTATGTTTACAGGTGCACGAGAAATGTTGGTTTGCAAGATGAGATGTCGCCAACAACCGAGGGGGAAACTACACACAGGGTCTCTTCAGCGGTTCTTCTGCCTCTTGCTGGGAGCAGAGTGCATCTCGTTTCCGAGACGATATTTTCTGATCCGTAGCATTTTCTTTGTTGTCTTCCACAACTCCCTGAGCAAGCACACATAAAAACTTTTTTAGACAATCATATCTCTACAAGTTTTTGATTTTCTATAAAAAAAATTTTTTACAAATAACACCAAACTTAAGCTGTAAAACTGTTGCCTAAATATACAACACAACAAGGTAAAATAAGCTATAAATTGGAATCTTTTTGGTATTTTGTTGCGAAAGGTCTCAAAACACCACATCTTGTTCAGGTTCTTTAGATGCATTATTGCATTAGTTGAGCCCACAAAGCTACAGCCGCACTTCCAATAAGGTTGGGATGATTTGTAAAACTTAAATAAAAAAAAACAAAATACAATGATTTGCAAATCCTGTTCCACCTATACACAATTGAATACGCTACAAAGACCATATATTTAATGTTCAAACTGAAAAACTTGATTTTTAATACTCACTCATTTTGAATTTGAAGCTTGCAACACGTTCCAGAAAAGCTGGGACAGGGACATGTTTACCCCTGTGTTACATCACCTTTCCTTTTAACACTCAATAAGCGTTTGGGAACCGAGGGCACTAATTGTTGAACCTTTGTAGGTAGAACTATTTCCCATTCTTGCTCGATGTACAACTTTAATTGCTAAACAGTCCGGGGTCTCCATTGTCGTTTTTTACGCCTAATAATGCGCCACACATTTTCAATGAGAGACAGGTCTGAACTGCAGGCAGTGCCAGCTTAGTACCTGCGCTCTTTTACGATGAACACATCCAGAATGTGTCTTGGCATTGTCTTGCTGAAATAAACAGGGATGTCCTAAAAACGACTTTATTTGGATGGCAGCAGATGTTGCTCCAAAACGTGTATGTACCTTTCAGCATTAATGGTGACCCACAGATGAGCAAGTTACCAATGCCATGGGCACTAATCCACCCCCATACCACCACAGATGCTGGCTTTTAGACTTTGCGCTGATAACAATCTGGATAGTCCTTTTCCTCTTTGGCCCGAAGGACACAACGTCCATGATTTCCAAAAACTAGTTAAAATGTGGACTCATCAGACCACAGCACACTTTTCCACTTTGCGTCAGTCTATCTCAGATGAGCCCAGGCCCAGAGAAGCTGGTGGCCTTTCTGGGTGCTGTTGATATATGGCTTTCGCTTTGCAAGATAGATTTTTAACTCGCATTTGTACATGTAGCGATGAACTGTGTAAACTAACAATGGTTTTCTGAAGTGTTCCTGAGCCCACGTAGAAATATCTGTTACAGAATGATGCTGTTTTTTAATGCAGGGCCTCCTGATGTGTTGAAGGTCACAGGCATTCAATGTTGGTTTTTGGCCTTGCCGCCTATGTGCAGAGATTTCCCCAGATTCCCTCTATCTTTTGATGATATTATGGACTGTATTATGGACTCTACGTGGAGAAACGTTCTGTTGGACTATTTTATCATACAGTTGTTCACAAAGTGGTGAACCTCGCCACATCCTTGCTTGTGAGCAACTGAGCCTTTCCTGGATGCTCCTTTTATATCCAATCATGACACTCACCCGTTTCTAATTAACCTGTTCACCTGCTCAATGTTCCAAACAGCATTTCCTCAACCTTCCCTGTCCCAGCTTTTTTTTTGGAACGTGTTGCAAACATCAAATTCAAAAGGAAGCAATATATGTAAAAAAAAAAAATTTATAACGTTTATCAGTTTGAACATTAAATATCTTGTTTGTGTAGTGTATCTAATTGATTGGTAAACTAAGTATGACCCCAGCACATGTATTTCTCTCTGAAAACCTGACAAAAATGGGTCCTTCCAGGCCTTTTTCAGAAGAACGGGGTACTTTGATTAAGACGATGATTGGAGAGGGTGCAGAAATGATGGGCTGCTCAGCTAAAATGATCTCCAATGCTTTAAAATGAAAGCAATCCAGAGGGATGTGGAAGAAAACAAGACTACCATTCGAATGGATCGAAGGATAGCCAGAATGGCAAGGACTCAGCCAATGATCAGCTCCAGGGTGATCAAAGAAGGTCTGAAGTTAGCGATGAGTACTGTGACAATTGGAACGACGCCTGGGTGAAGCTAATCTATTGGCAAGAAACCTCCGCAAAGTTCCCCAGTTAAAAAAAAGATGTGCTGAAGAGGATACAACTTGCCAATGGAAAATCAACTGGCCTAAAGAGAAACTGAGAAACATTTTGTGAACTGATGAAAGTCAGATTGTTCTTTTTGGGTCCAAGGACCACAGACAGTTTGTCAGACGACGCCCAAACACTGAATTGAAGCCACAGTCCACTCTGAAGACACTGAAGCATGGTGGTTCAAGCATCATGATATGGGGATGTTTCTTTTTCTATGGTGGGGCCTATTTATTACAAGGAATCATGGATCAGTCTGCATAATCAAAATACTTGAAGAGGTCATGTTGCCTTATGCCAAAGAGGAAATTCCCTTGAAACGGGTGTTTCAACAAGACAGCGACCACAAACACACCAGTAAGCGAGCAGCACCTTGTTTCCAGACCAACAAAATCAAAGTTCTGGAGTGGCCAGCCCGATCCCCAGACATTAATCCGGTTGAAAACTTGTGGGCTGACATCAAAAAAGCTGTTTCTGAGGTAAAACCAGACCTAGAGGTTGTGGAATGTCAAATCATCCTGGGCTGGAATACCTGCTCACTGGAGCCAGAAGTTGGTCGACTCCATGCAACACAGACATGAAGCAATTCTCAAACAGTGGTTCTACAACTAAATATTAGTTCAGTGATTCACAGGAATGATAAATCCTAAAGATTTAATAAATTTAGTAAATTTATTTAGTAAATATTTGAGTTTCTGCAGAAAACTGCAGAGACTGTTATTTTGTAGAACAGTCCCATGTTCATTTTGCTTCATTTGTGGCAATGTGATTCAAAAATGGAAACATTTTCCTTCATAGTCTGATTTAGAATATAATGTGCAGTATTCCCGTGCATGCAAATCTAAGGATCTTGAGCTTTACTCACGTTATTAAAAACACTGCTGTTATTTTGAACTCAGTAATGTTAACCTGTACATCAGGTTCAATCTAGATGCCACAGCACAGCCATGTGGTTCAAATAAGCTACTACACAACTAATACCAGGACAGAAAAAATGCTGAGGAACCAGCAACATCCAATCCATGCACGCATCGCACAACAGAGGTAGAGGAGAAGGAGATAAAGTGCCTTACTTTGTTTTTCTGAACTGCGTGTTCCTGTGTCCACTTCTTGGCCTTCTCTGTGAACAGGTGTTTGTTGTATTTGAACTCTGATGACTGCATTTAAAATAAAATAAACAACAAAACAAAATAAATTCAATAAATTATGATTAAAAGACTTACAACTAGAGTTTTAGAGTCGTGGTAAAGAGGTGACAGTGTTTCCAAAGGGTAGTTATTCAATGAAGCAGCTCGAACACATAGTAATATACAAGGACCAAATAAAACAAAAGAAAAACATGCGACTCACTATATCTGCCATAAGTGGGTCATCTGGATTGGGCTCAGACATGAGCAGCTGTATTGAGGTGAGGACTGTGGAGATATTTAGAGACGGCTTCCAGGCACCCTGAAGGGAAAAAAAAAAGTCAGTGATTATTGCGTCTAACTTGTGAATCAAAGCTTTAGTCTTTGACAGCAAATACAAAATACTACAATTTATTATTTTCACAACCTTTGGTGGGAGTTTAAGAGCATCATGGCAAATTCGTCCTGAGCTGTCAATGTTTGGGTGGTAGATTGGGGTCAAGAATCGTATGTTTGGAGGTTCAAATGGATACCTAAGAAAAATGACAAGCAGATCAGTTGTGTTCATTGGTTTAACCTGTGTCATGAATTTTCAAAATGACAGAAAAGTACCTTTCTGGGATCTTCACCTCCAGGGTGAAGATTCCACCTTCATAAGGAGTTCCTACACCACCAACTATCTCTGCAAGGGAAAGTGACAGTAATGAATTAGAGAAAATGGTCTGATTTAAAAACTAGAACAAATCAGTTAATTAAATGAAGATGTTTGACATAGCCCTAGACACTTTAACACTAGAACTCCCAGGGCCGTCAATTTCACGGTTCTGAAAGTTTGACATGCCATGACTCTGGTTTATTAAAACTCTTATCTTCCTGGCATCCTGACTTTTTCTAAAACTGTGTCTTGTGTATTCCTATGTCTCTTTTATAAAAAAATAACGAAGTAAATAAAAGATCTAAGTATTTCTACCTTTAACTACCACAGCCGCTATTTTGACGGCCCTATTATTTACATAGATTTTTTTTCCCGCGGCTGAGTATAAGCGCGAGCGTTGCCTAGCAACTGCCACTCTAGAACGCAGTCTGAGAAGGAGATTGTTGGCCTCCCACAAATGGCTTCTAGAAGGATATTTTCTGCTCAAGAGGCACTGGAAATGCTTCAAAAATTAGATGATCGTGATTCTGGGTCGAGAGGGATTCTGACGGCTCTTGGTCAGTATTCAGTTCCAGTGACAGCGAGTCAGAGAGTGAGCCTCCCCCGGCTAAAAAAACACGGGTCGTCCCATTAGCAGGTTGTGGCCCATTATTTCAAGGTAGTAAAAGACTAGCCTATGTAATGATCTTATCATTTTAGACTATAGTTTACAGATTGGTAAACTAATAATATATAAACTACAGCAACAGTGCCACAATCAGCGCAGCTTCAGAGATAGGGAGACGAGCCAGGTGACCAGTGCCCAGCTATAAACCCAGCAATCCAGCTCACTGGCCAGAGAGAAACTACAAATCAAGGTACTGATAATGAACAAAGAAATAAACAATAAATTAGGTCATAGATATAGTAGCCCAGTAACAACAATCTATTCTGCGCTTTACAGTGTTTTCATCACAAGACGAGCGCACACCTGGGAAGGAGGAGGAGATAGGAAAGGATGGCACTGTGTGGACAGTGGTAGGGGAGGAAGAAAGTAGAGGGAGGCGTCAGAGCCAGAACGCGTTGACAGAGCGCCAGATCCAAGATGCCCAGACCGTGTTCCTCTGCTTGGCGGATGTCGAAATGCTCATCCACGTTCAGGGCTGCGCTGTGGCTGAGGCCCGCAGAGTTTTAGGAGATGATTCCTCCAAGGACATGAGTGTGGATGAGCTCACGGCGTTTTTGGCACTAGTTTATGTCCGTGAGGTGAAAGGGGGGCGTAACATGGAGCTGTCCAGCTTTTGGTCAGATTAGTAAAGCTTTTTTTAAACATGTACCCGCTACTCTGTATTATTTTTGATCAAATACTATTATGAATTCTTGTCAAAACCATAACTTTATAGCATGCAAGAAAACCATTAGCATTCTGACCAATGTAATGCGATGACGTCATCACCGCCCTCGCATCCAGAACGCTCGCCGTCAAATTGACGGGCTTGGGAGTTCTAGTAGTGTTGGAATTCTGGGAGTCCTAGTGTTAAAATGTTTATATTTTTATCCATTGTCCAAACATGTCAAATAGGGTTCAAAGTTCATTCTATAGACAATTCTTGGTAACATTAACTGATATCTAAATCTTCATGAACGGCCACCAACCTTTTTTAAATGTATGTAAAAAGTTTAAGTACATGTAAAAATATCCAAGCAATACATAAGTTAATTTAGACCACTTAATGAAACTTAAATATCTATCTAATTCATAGTTTTACTATACTAAAGGTATGCGTCTATTTAAAGATGACTGATTGTTCCCATCATTTCTGTTCTGTCAACCTAACAATCAATAGAAATATTTCTAACTGCTTCAGGCCCAGTGACGTTGATCTTACGTGCTCGGAGGTCGTCGATCCGCTCCTCAGTCTGCCAGCACGTTATCCCAGGAGGAGGCTCGGTGCTGAGCATCTGGAGTTCACGCTTCAAACGGGAAGCTCTCTGCATTCTTGGAGGTGGAAAATAAAGCTAAATTTCCACACAAATATTAATGGAGTCATATAAACATGAGGGCATGGCATAAAATATGAAATTTGAACCCGACTCCACACCGAAAGCAGTATAAAGATGCTGAAATTAGATTATAAGCTTCTGATTTGCACTCAACTAAAAGGCTATTTCAGTATTTTATTAAAATGTTTGTTGTTGGTGAAAACCTAAAGAAGGGTTTTTTATGATTTTGCTGTAGCGTCAGGTTTTCAAATCATTAAGTTTATTTATTAGAATTGTTTATTAGTGTAGCATAAGTCGGCCTAGGTTTCATTTGCCTAGGAACTGTGGTTTTCATGCTGGATCCCATTTATTGTGGTTTTAAGGCTTAACAATTATTTCAAAAGCGATTATCAAAAGCGTTTTCAAAAAAATCGAAGGTTACACAAATCACAGACTATGTTTTATTGAGTATGTATTGGTTTTATAATCATTCAGTTAATGTTTGACTTGTCTACGTGGTGTGCTTTTTAAGCTGGACTTCATGTATGTTGGTCTTCAGCCAAAAACAAAAGAATTAAATAAATTTGCAAGATTTAAGTTTTCGCAATTTCAATTAAGGCTTGACAAATTTTATAGACGATGTAGAAGAATTACGATTAATCCAGTTTGACCATTCAAGGTAGATTATGAACTAGATCCTTTAGTGGATCAGACGCCATCTTCAGCTTCGTAGTAACATACATTTATAAGATAATTAGTCATCTCGTCTGTATCGCTGTAAGGTTTAAAGTTAGTTGCCTGCTTGTTGTAAACCTACCGTAAGTTAGCTAACCGTTCAAATCACAATACTTTCCTATATTTATCAAGGTATAAACAGTTTTTTCTAGTAGTTATTTTATTATCATCTCATTTGCTGACATTGTCCTACCTGTTGCACACTTTGTACTCGCTGTAGAATTAAAACGTCTCAACTTTTCTCCAAACAGAAGCTCCGCTGACTGTTTTCGGATTTCCCTCTTTGCCGTCGGACTTCTTCTCGTGTTGATCTTGTTGTCGTGGTTGGAAACAAAGTGGATAGCGCCACCAACCGTTATGGAGTGTGAACAGCGCAAACAATCTCAAAATAAGTTATATTCTTGTTATCCGACCAGTTAATGCCAGATAATGAAAAAAAAATTTTTTGGTGTAGTGTAATCTACATGTGGATCTTCATCCTCCTAGATTTTAGGCAGATGTTACAGATCAATTAAAGCAAGGACAAGCAGATTCCATCCAGCAGCAATAGCGAAACTCTACACAGCCTGAATGTAAAGGGAGATGCATTTTTCATAAATCATTTATTTCTCATGCACAGACCAGATAGCTCTTTCCTCAGTTTCTTTGTAATCGTGGCAATGACAAAAACAGGATGTTCTGATTCTTTTTCTCACAAATAGAGTCAATAAAATATTGCACCACTACTAAAGATAAACTAATCTTTACACTGAACTATTAAATGTTGTGTTCTATCTTTCTGGTGACAAAATTTGCATCTATCTGTGCTTTATTCCTCATTTGTACTATTAAGTCCAATATGCCAAAGCTGAAGTATTACTCTACTTCTTCCAGTTCTCTGGACTTTTCTATTTCCCTTCAAATTCTGTAAAATCATCTTATTCCACATTTTCCTTTGCTCTTTTCTTGTCAATACATTTTAAGTTCAAACTTTCAATTTGTAACAGCACTGATATTACAAATTGTTATATCAGTGAAAGATGAAATATCTTCGTCTTTAAGCAGAACATATATACTTTTATGTATACCTTTATCATATGTTGATTTTGTCAAGTAACATAGTAATTAAAGAAAATAAAGTTAGACAACTCTGGAGGCGAAAATTTCTAGTGACAAGATTGCTTAATCCAAGTGTTTACATCATAAAAGAGGGTGAAAATCATGGTTTTGATCAGATGTTGCTTATTAGGGCTTAGTCACAGTTTATTCATTTTAATGGCACACAATGAAAACCTTGTATCATCATCCTGACTGCAGCAGTTATGTTAGCAGAGTGAACTGCACACTGTCTCATGTTAATGTCGTTGCATAAATAGCTTGAAAGGTTATGTTTCTGTGCTGAATGTCTTCCATCCTGATGTCAGTGAAGCCAGAGTCTCTCAGAGCTGCCATGTAGGCCTCGGGGCGCCAGTTGTCCCCTGGCATCACTCGCTTAGCTGCTAAAACAGCTACATGAGAATGCCTCAGTGTGGTCACTATCAGTCCTCCTAGGCAGGTCAAAGGTTATTAAAAGAACAGTGTTGTGGCAGATTTAAATTTGGCCATATTTATATACCTTAATAATATTGTGTGTCTTACCTGGTTTCATAACACGGTGAATTTCACTGGCTGCCTTCCTGAGGTCAGGCCAAAAGTAGTAGCAGTTACAGTGAAAGACTTTATCCACACTTTTGTCTTCCAGAGGCATCGCAGCAACATCACAGAGATGGAGTGTCACTTTGCCACTCTCCAGAAATTCCTTCACTCGTTCTTTGGCCATCTGTCATGGTAAAAAACAAAATGATTCAAAGTTCCAAAAGTGAGATATGACTTTGCCTTTTCACAAATCTACAGTCCATTTTGTATTGATTAGTGTTCACTGCAATTTCATGTTTTTCAGAGACTTTCTTTATCAACCTCTTCAAAAAAAAAAAAAAAAACGAAATATAAAAATATCTCACCTGATGCATGTACTCAGAGTAATCCACTCCTATCATGTGACCCGTAGGACCAGTGAGGAGTTTGGCTGCTGACTCCAAACCCAGACCTGGGCCATGACCCAGCTCCAGTACCGTATCTCCTGGTTGGATCCTACACAGCTGCACAGCACTCTCCTCAAGAACCTGGTTGCGGGTTTTGAACAGCTTGCTGACCAACCATCCCCCTACAGATCGTGTTGGCCTGCCCAACTGGCTCCCCAATTTTTTAGCCCACATACCTGGAGAAATTACACCAGAGATCATAGTTAGAATATTTGTGGAGCCTTTTTAATACAAACACAAAACAACCACAGAAGCAAAATACAGAAAAGAACAAAACCTCTCATGTCCACTAATTAACAAAAACAATTATGAGCAATAAAATAACCAATAATGATTGCAGAATGACTTCTATAAAAAACTGAAAAAGAGAACCGGGTACAAAACATTATGTTTGCAGCAAAAATTAAATCATTTTATTCATTTAATTCCAAAATCCTAAAAAGAGCTTTAATATATTTATTACAAATATCTAAAGTATAAGGCTAACAAAAACTACTTCTTATTTTCAGATAAAGGCGGTAACAATAATCTACAATAAAACTGAAATTAAATGAACCTTAACAGTTAATATAAGTTATTTTAAATTTAATAGAACATTGAAAGGGGTTCATCTAATAATAAAAAGAAAGGTGGATAAAATTTAACAAGAAAAATGGATGACATCTGCAAATCATTAAAACCCCAGAGACAAAAAGTCTCCAGTTACTTTCTTAGATAAATACTTTCTCCTGCTCTATAGTTTGAGTGTTGTTTGGCAAGTTAGATGTTAACACCTCTTTATGAGTTTTTGGTTCTACCAAAATATTTCAAAAGATTTGACAGAGGATTTGTGTAAGAGAAACTTAATAACTGGTTCCCTTATCAGTATTGGGAACTTACACCAGCTAAAAATGCAGTCAAATGATTCAGGAAAACTGAGCTAAAACAATATTGTGCAACAATATTGGCAAATGACCACTGGCTTTGAAAGAGACAAAGCTTTTTATAGGAATTTAGAGCAAAATGCAGAAATGATGCATATTTTTCAGGAACTATGAACTCAGATCAGAATTAAAATGGTAAATTTTTGCATAAACTTTTTGTTTTAATATAATCTGAACACTAAACCAGTTCTTGTGACGCGAGAACCTGCAAGACACTGGGTCACCTATAAGATTGTTTTATATCCATAATTTAATTCAAAAAATTAAACACATACATTATATGAATTAATTTAACATTACAGCTAAAGAGGGCCCAGAATTATCTTTTTCAGAAACTGTTAACATTATAAAGACCAACTAAAATAGGGTTTTTAAACAAGAAATGTCAGCCTACTAAAAAGTATGTCAATGCACCGCACTGTATATGCACTCAATACTTGGTAGGGGATTACTGCAGATCAGTGCAGTGTGGCATGGAGGGGGTCAGCCTGTGACTCTGCTGAGATTTTAAGGAAGTCCAGGTTAGTTTTTTTTGGGGCCTTCAGCTCATCTGCCTGTGGGTTTTAGGTCAGGCGAGTTTGTCGGTTAATCAAGCACAGTGATGCCATGGTGTTTAAAGCAGGTTTTGAGAACCAGTGTGGACTGGTGCAAAGTCCTGCTGAAAAAAATGTTTAAAGAAATCAACATTTCTATAAAGCTTGTCAGCAGAAGGAAAAATTAAGTGCTCTAAAATTTCTTTGTAGACACATGTGCTGGCTGGACTTGATGATTTACAGTTAACCAACACCAGCAGATGACATGACTCCCTAAATCATCTCTGATTGTGGAAACCTCACAATGGGCATTATGTGGCTCTCCACCCGTCATCCAGACTCTAGAACCATAATTTTCAAACAAGATGCAAGCTTTATTTTCAATCTGAAAAGAGAGCAGTGGACTACTGACCACCATTCCAGTTCTCTTCCAGGCAAAATGTTTCTGATGTCGTCTCTAATTTGGCAGTTGCTCAACACAAGAAACGCAACAGCTGTAGCCAATTTCCTGTCTCTGCGATTTCCACAGATGGCAAATGGACTGAATTTATATAGCACTTTACTATAGGCCACTCAAAACACTTTACACTAAAGTTACATTCATCCAATCACACTCACAAAGCACACACAGTCATACACAGAGGGAGGCAACTTGGGGTTAAGTGCCTTGCCCAGGAGCACATCGACACCCACAGCTTTCGGACTGCAAGACAGCTACTCTTCCCACTGATCTAGTTTTCCCACAGTGCATGCTTAGTGACTCTTCCCCAAAACTCTTTGCTTCACAGTCCTCAGGGTTACAGTTATCTTCGTTGCTAGTGCACCTTTTTTATTACACATTTTCCTTCCACTCAACTTTCCATAAGTACGTTTGGATACAGCACTCTGTGAATAGCCAGATGCTTAAGCCATGCCCTTTTCTTTGTGTTTTGCTCTCCTTGTGATGGGTCTAAATGACATAATTGTCAAGCCAGCCGTCTTCTTTATGACTGTGTGGACCATAACACAGTCGTAACATCTCTGCGTTTAAATATGATTTTGTATTCCAAATGTACTTTTTTATCTGCTGTTAGTCATATCCGTTAACATGGACATAATTAAATGCTCTGGCTGGGCGTAATGCATCTCTATAATATGTATATCTATATAAATAATTTCTCTTTTTTAAAGGCATAACAGAGCTGGACAGATATTATTACTACAAACTACTCCTAAAAAGACTTAAGAGTTTTCTCTCTCCATTTAAGGAGTGATTTTCTGACTGAGCGGCGTCTCGTAATTCCCACAGGAAGCACTTCCAGCTGTTTTTTGACCTGTCGTCAACCTATTGCAAATCGCACAAACATGGCGGCTATGATTTTAGGGCTATGTTTAACATTCCATACTTACTTTTTCCTGCAGAGATACTGTCCTGCTGCTCGGTGTTTGAGCTCTTCCTGTATTAGAGGAGGAGGAGCAGAAGGACGAGCTCCTATACGTGTTTGGTCGACACGCAAGCACTTCTTTCTCTTCCTTTTAACACTCCTACTGCTTTGTAATTCCCCTTATCCTGCTGTTTTTTTGTTTTTTTTTTTACCTTTACTTTACCAGGAAGTCCCTGTCTTGAGATATTTTTTTTTTCCGACGGGGTCATAAGACACACCGCTGGACAGTTTACAAAACAAAATAAATGAAAAGCTACATACAATTAAATAAAATGTGTTCTTACATTTCCTTCCGCAAAAGTTTTCTAGTAACAATTTCATGCGCAAAAGTGCGAAAAACACCACTTTAAATTTTATTTCAAAGTTACTTGAACTAGTGCATCTGCGCTGTGAACCTGCAGCTAGACTTTTGGAAAGGTGCGCAATGGCAGACGGCGTTTCCACCAATGAGCCTGTTTTGCACACACCCCTTGCGGGGATTATGTTTCTTTCGTTTTCATTTCCCGGAAGGGTCGAATGCGAAAATAGTGCAGTTTGTTTTATTTGTTCAACAACATTGCGTTTTCTTCCAAAATGGAGTTTGGAAACGCGAGACGTTAGGTTTGTTTTATTTACTCGGTGAGTGAGTTTATAAGGAAATCGTCCTGTTTTTTCTGTTGCAATCAAAAAGATTAGGGATTTTACCATGGCGAGCGTTTCCCCGTCACCTTTGATCAAGGTAAGTTTAAGTTTTAAGAGCTAACCTTCCAACGTGGATTTATTCTCCTAAACTACAATCAGACTTTAAATAAGGATATTTGAACTGATTAAATAGTAAATGTTCAACAGAAACCAATTTTTGTTTTGTAAAAAATGACTTTCTTATGACTTTCATGTATAGTTTTTTTTTCTAATACTGTGTCTGTTTTTAGCAAGAAACTAGACCAAGCAGTCCGTCAGCCATAATGCATGGGAGGGAGGTCAGCCTCCCTCCAATTGTATATCACCCTCCCCTAAATCAGCCCCCTTTGGTCAGTCCTCCCACTCAGGAAGATCTGTGGCATCTACCTGGAAGACTGAGTGAGACCTTTTTTTTCCATGAGACCATCTCAAATAAAATGGATGAACGCATTCAGACATGTTTTTTAAACATTCTATAAAAAACATTGCTCCATATGTTAAAATCTGCATTTTTTAAATAGGAATAAACCCATCTCTGTGGGATAAGGAGGATGTTGCCCACTGGCTCCACTGGTCTCAGAAGGAGTACTCACTACGCCGACCAGAAAAGGGGCGTTTTGAGATGAACGGCAGAGCCCTATGCCTGCTCACAAAAGAAGACTTCAGACGCCGTTGCCCGAGCTCAGGTACAACTGACTCTCTTTTTCCACCACTTTTTTTTTTTTTTTAGTCTTCCGTCAATAATCTATGATGGTTTTACTCTAGGTGATGTTCTCTATGAGATCCTTCAATGTGTAAAGCAACAAAGGAGGAGTGTTGTCTGCCAGCCCCCTAATGTGTCTGATCCGGTGGCAGGTGGGCAAATTCAGCCGCCAGTCAGTATCCAGATACCTTCTCACACTGTCCAAGAGCCTCAGTCTGTGACAGTCAGTGTGAGCCCAGGTCAGAACATTTATCTGAGTTGACAAGCTTATAGTTTTTTGCTCTTTTTGTTTTAACAACACTAGAAATTCCTCTTGATCTTTTCTTACTAAGTGACACATTTATTTGCATATCAAAACCTGTATAGTGACTAGTAAAATGTTGTACTACTCTTTGAACTTTTGCACATTTTGTTACGTTGCAACCACAAACTTTTATTGGGACTTTATGTGATGGACTAACACAGTGTAGTGCAGACTTTGGGAGGCGAAAAAGATACATATGCAAAACATTATGTTTATCACAAAACTAGAGGGTCACATTCCAGCAGGACAACAATCCTAAGCATACAGTGAGAGGTACAGTGTAATGGTTTCAATCAAAGATTATTCATGTGCTAGAATGGTCGAGTCCAAGCTCAGGCATATATTCAATTGACAATCAGTGGCAAGACCTGTAAATTGATTTTCACAGATGCTCTAAATGCATTATCAGTTTGAGGTCTAATTTTAGCTGGATGTGCAAAGCTGGTAGAGACATACAGTACCCTAGAAGATGTGCAGCTGTAACTGCAGTGAAAGGTGGTTTTACAAAGCATTGACTGAAATTCAAATGCACATCAAACTTTTCAGATTTTTATTTGTAAAATAGTGGGAGCCCCATGTTTTATCTTTCTTTTACTCCAAACTTATGCACTAATTTGTATTAGTCTATACAATAAAATATTTGTTTTGATTTTAATATGAAAAAATATGCCAAAATATGAAAAGGTTTGATGTGCATGAAAGGTTTTGCAGGGCACTGTAAATAACAAAATCTATTTTCTGTATCAGTTGTAATTTGCTCAATTTGCAATTGCTGCAGTTGCATTTTTGAAAACCACAGACAAGAAAAACAAAATCCACAAAACAGCACATACAAATGGACTCAAGCAGCATTAAGGGGAAACGTTTGCAAACAATAGTTTTAGAAGAATGGAGATCCAACTATATGGTCACACCATGCTAAAATCAGATCAAAATCTAGGGAAAAAACTTTGCACAAAATTTAAATTTATTTATATGAATAAAGTTTATATTGTTGGCCAGTACCCAAAAAACAAGTACTAAAAACTTGTGTTTTCTAGAGAGCATGTGGGCAGAGAGACTTCCTGATCAACATGTCTCAACACACTGAGATTAGGTTCATGCTTTATCTTGCTGTGTTTGTGAGCAGACAAATCAAATGACCTTATCCCTGTAATTTGACAACCCTGACCATCACCAGTACCAAGAACCCCTGACTTCCTCTTAATTTTTTTTTCTCTTCACGTAACTTATTGGCGCAGGTGTTGCAAAAAGCCACCATATGTTGTTAGGATTTTAATGTTTTCAATTGTATTATTACAGGGAATACGTTTTGTATGCTATCCTTTGTATTTATTACAACTCTCTAGACGATTTGGTGCAAAAATCACTGTGTTTGCTTAAATACTGATAATTTGTGAACTGCCTAATTCATAAAACTGAACAAAGGTACAGTTCAGCCACACACATTTCTGTTTTTTTCCTCAACCACAAAAAGGGTAATTTCCATTGAACGAAGATGGATGTGTGCTAATGGGTTGTGGCTGCATGGATAGAAGTGATCTCAGAAGTCCGTAGTCCTACGTTTTTGGTTTTATTTGATGTCTAACGAGCCCTATGTAAAATGACAATATAATATATCTTTATGATATACTTTTAGGTAATGTTTGATAAATCCTGTTGATGTAAAACATTGAAGCTGTTGGAAAACATTGCTTTTACTTTCTGTTTAGCTTTTCACATTTCCTCATATTTCACTCTGGCAGTTTCCCTCGCAGTCACTGCTGCAGCGCCTGCAGCTGTTGTAGCTGCCGTGAGCAGCCAGCCTGAGCCCTTTTCTCCACTCAGAGATCGCCCCGGTTTTTACCCTTACTCTGCTCCCCACACTCATAACAGTGAGTAAAAAAACAACAGCTATACCAGAAATACTTGAATTCTTTTTCCTACAGTTTTTGTCAATGGTAAAACAGATTTCGTTTGTTTTACCTCTTTATTTGATTTTGGCTTTGTTATAGGTGGATCAGCAGCTGTCACTGCATTGCCCCAAAACCAAATTCAATCACTTCCCCTAAAAGAAAGCGTCATTCAGGAGCCTCTTAACCTGTCCAGTCGAGAGAGGCCAAGGAGCCCGCTGCACAAAGCCAATGGTCGCATACCAGGTACTGTCAGATGAAGTTGTTAATGGTTCCTTAAAATGAATTTTGGTCACATAAAAAAAGATCAAATCAAAGCTTCTATGCTGCATTTACCTTGAAGGTTGAACATAAAATCTGGGAATAACGCAGACCAATTTTTACCATCTGTAATGGCGTTGCCCCCAATTAACATACATTCAGTCATTTGTTTGAAAACCAAAGATTCTGGCCCAACCACAGTTTGATAACCTCTGTAACCTGGTACAATGTTATGCCTGATGGGTGCATTTTGAACTTGGAAAAACTTAATTGTCTTTTTCATTTTTGGTACTACAAAAGGCTTTAATCGGAGGCAAGTAGACTTTCGTTCTGTTTTTTTTATTTTCCTTGTAATCGTTTTGACACCAATCAAGGAGTCTATGTGAGATCCGGAGGCTCGCAGATAAGCATTATGGGTATATATGAGTATTGAGGATACTGCCTTATGGGTATATGAACAATGGATGAAAGAAGCTTAAAACTCTAAAACATAATATATATTTTTGTTTTAATCGTGGTCAGAGTGCAGGCTGCTGTGGGACTATGTGTATCAGTTGTTGTGTGATGATCGCTACCAAGACTACATTCGGTGGGAAGACCCTGACACACATGTATTCAGGGTGGTTGACCCCAATGGATTGGCACGCCTCTGGGGAAACCACAAGGTGAGTCACCGGTTTTTTACCTCAGGGAAATTTAACAGACATGTGGCGAGAGTGAAAATCAGGGCACAAAGGTGCTCTGTGAAATGAAGCAGTGCAGACCGATGTGTTTATCCTGTCGACAGAACCGAGACAACATGACCTATGAGAAAATGTCCCGTGCTCTCCGGCACTACTACAAGCTCAACATCATCAAAAAGGAACGAGGACAAAAACTCCTCTTCAGGTCTCTAGTCATTTATTTTTTATTTCACCAACATTCTGTTTTCTCCTCTCAAAAACCAAGACATCATGGTTACTGTCTTCCCTTTGGCTCCTCTCAGATTTCTGAAACTCCCTCAGGACATCAGGAAACACCAAATCGATGCAGCTGTGTCCCCTGAACATACACCACCTCAGGATGTGGACTTTGCAGACAGCAGTCCTTTGCAGGAGTTCAGTGACGATCATTTTGAGGTTTCGCCTGATCGAGCTTCTCCACAGCCTCCTTCAACTGGTGCCCCAGTGGGATAGAGAAGAATATGGTTGGATAAAAGTTGTATCATAGTACAACTTAAAATATTCAAAAAAGATCAAATAAAGATTTGTTTTATCATGACAGTTTAAGCTCCAAAAATGATCCTTGCTTGTACAGGTTCGCTAAAATGTTCTAGACGTTTTCTGCAAGATTGCTTCCTGCGCTGTTCATCATTTTGCATGTGAATGAACACTAACATTTAGGTTAAAAGAAATATGTGAAGGAATTATCAAGATGGATCCATAAAATCATTGTAACATATATTTTACAGAGGTTTGCTAAACATGATTGCAATTTGGTCTGGATTTATTTTCATAAAATATTCATATCTGGGATGTAAGAGGTAGATGAATCAGGGATAGCTGTGATCAAATGAGATTTCTGTTGGTTATTTTCTTTTAATATTTTTTTATGGAAAATGAGGAAATTGTTGTTTGTAAGAGTTTTGGCTGTTTTTCTTTAGGAAATACATTTTTTATATGACACAGATTTGGCAGCATTTCTTTTGTATATATAAATGGAACGTCACCAAAACCTTGTGCTTTGCCCAAGTATTCACACCACTTGAACTTGAACTAATGTTATGAGCACAAACTTCAATGTATTTTATTGGGATTTAATGTTTTAGACCAACACAAGGTCCACTGTAGTGGAAGGAAAATTACGAATAGTTTTTAACACTTAAAAAAATCTAAATCTAGAAAAGGTTTGCATATTTATTCAGCCCCCATGAGTCAGTGCTTTGTACCATCACCATTTGGTGCAATTACAGCTAAAAGTCTTTTTGGGGTATGCCTCTACCATACTGATACTGTAATAGCTACCATTATTTCATGCAAAAAAGCTCAGATTCAGTCATTTTTCAAGTCTTACTAGAGTTTCTGAGTTGGATTTTGGCCATTCTAAAACATTATCCTGCTCCCATTGGATCTCTGGCTGTATGTTTAGGTTTGTTCTGCTGGAAGTTTAACTTTTCCCAGTGTCAAGTCTTTGGCAATTCCTAGGTTTTCTTCCAGAATTATCCAGCATTAATATACATCTTCCGATCAACTCTGACTGGCATCCCTGTCCTGGCTTTTCTGTTATTTTTGAAAGCATCATCTCCAATGACTCAGTTAGCCAAAGAGATGTCCGAGCTACCGCACCCTTTTGGCGGTCAGACGCCTCGGAGCCCCTCTGGTCCTTTGGAACCCCAGAAACAGTCACTCGCTCTATCTAAAGACTATTAAAGGAACGACTCCTAACCAGTTTCTAACTTTTAGCTCCTTTAATCTAAATTAAGGCAGAGGAATGATTACAGAGATCAGCGCTGAGGCTCCCGTCTCAGACCGTCGCAGTCTGTTAGAGCATGACGAAGAGCCCCGATAGAAGGTCACATGTAGTTTTTATGTCTGGCACTCCAATGCAATGGATGTGCACTCCCTCAGTGATTATCAGTAGACTATGTGTCACCATTGTGGTGTCTATCTGTTAGATTGTGTAGTAGCGGGTGTCCATCCTTAATCTAAGTGTACTGTAGCTTTCTAATCAACCCAGTTATACCGGCTGCTCCTCTATCAACCCCAATGCCCCAGCTTCAGATAATTTTATGACAAACCTTGGGCCGTTTATCCTTGTACTGTATGTCTATGAGCATTCTTATCCTATTGTAACAAAAGGGAAACATTAGAACTTATACTTTATTTCACTATTGCATAAATGGGAAAAACAGCTATAAGCATATTAATAATGGTTATTCCTAACAGAGACATGATATGAAAACGCATCTTTAAGGACAGTGCTGCTGAAACCTTTAACCAGATTTACTTTTCTACCTCCACTTTGCCCTGTAACACTGTGGATGAGCTGGTAGACAACTTTCATTCTAAAATCTCAGGCATCATTGATTCAATTGCTCCAATTAAAGTGAAGGTCATTTCTGGGAAGAAAAAGTCTCCCTGGAGAAGTGCTCCACCAGTCAGAAGTGAAAAAAGAGTGCTGAAAAGCTGAACGCAGGTGGCGAAAGACTGGACTTCAAGTTCACCATAACATCTAAAAAGAGAGACTATACAGATATAACTTACAACTGAAAAATGCAAGAGAATTTTTCTTCTCTGAGATCATCAGCAAAGACATTGAAAATGCTCGTGCATTATTTGCCACAGTCGGCAGGTTAACAAACCCTCCTGTAACTGTAGCATCTGAACTCCACTCTACCAGGGCCTGCAATGAATTTGCTAACTTCTTCACTGAAAATATCCAAAAGATCAGAGGGGCAGTCAGCACATCCACATCAACTCCAGTACCAAAGTTGTCTCCAACTAGAACTGATTTTGACAAAATTTTCCAATTTCACCAAATAAACTACGAAAACTTAGAAGAAATCGTACAGCAACTAAGCTCTTCTTCCTGCTGTCTCAATGTTTTACCAACAGCTTTCCTTGAGAAAGCTTTGCCTGCCATAACATCTGATTTATAAATAATAATAATAATAATAAACACATCACTGTTGTCAGACGTTTTCCCCCAGGCCCTAAAAACAGCAATTATCAAACTGCTATTGAAAAAGGGCTATAGTTCTGCAGTAGCAGAACTACAGGCCTTTTTTTCAAACCCACCCTTTATCAGTAAGATTATTGAAAAAGCTCTGTTTTAGCAGTTAAACAACTTCCTAACAATGACCAGGGCTTCACCACAGTACAGAGACTGCCCTTGTCAACATGTTCAATGACATCCGTATAAGTGCAGACTGTGGAAGAACCACAGTGCTGGTATTATTGGACCTTAGTGCAGCATTCGACACAGCTGATCACTCCATTATGTTAAAGCGCCTGGAAAACTATGCTGGCCTTTCTGGAACAGCACTCGTTTGGTTTACATCCTACTTGAAGGACTTTTTTGTGTCAAAATCACATATGGCGTTCCCAAAGGATCCATCTTAGGGCCCCTCCTATTCAATATTTACATGCTACCCCTAGCTCAGATTTTAATAAATAACAACATAAGTTGTCATAACTATGCAGACAACACACAGCTATACATTACGATGTCACCAGGTGACTATGAACCCATTCAAGCACTTCGTAAATGCTTAGAAGAAATCAATGGATGGATGTGCCAAAATTTTCTTCAGCTGAATCAAAACAAAACTGCAGTAATAATTTTTGTCTGCAGTTGATCCAGAACGCTGTTGCCCGCATCCTCACTAGAACTAAGAAAGTGGAGCACATCACCTCAGTTCTAAAGTCCTTACACTGGCTCCCCGTATCTCAAAGAATAGACTTTAAAATACTTCTGTTAGTCTATAAATCACTGAATGGCTTAGCACCAAAATACATTACAGACTTGTTGTCAGTGTATCAACCACCCAGACCTCTCAGGTCTTCTGGCTTAAATCTACTCTGCATACCCAGAACCAGAACCAAACATGGAGAAGCAGCTTTTAGTTCTTATGCTCCTCTAATCTGGAATAAACTCCCAGAAAACTGTAAAAGCACTGAAACCCTAAGTTGCTTTAAATCAAGAATAAAAACGTATTTGTTTAGAGTGGCCTTTGACTGTGCTATCTAAACAGTATTAGTTAAGTTTTTTTAGTCCAACTTTACTTTCATTTTCTTATCAATCATTTTATCATTATCATCATCATTTTTAATTTTTTTATGTTTTTTATTATTAACTTATCATTTTAATTATACATTTTTATTCTCTTTAACGTTTTGTGTTTGTTAATTGTTTAATTACCTTTATGCCGCTGTAATGTACTTTTACTATTATGTCTCTTTTTCTTTTTTTTCATGTACAGCACTTTGAATTGTCTTGCTACTGAAATGTGCTATATAAATAAACCTGCCTTGCCTTTCCTTGCCTAGCCTTGTCCCTGATGAATAAAAGCATCCCTATACATGATGCAGACACTACCAGGTTTCATGGTTGAGATGGCTAGTCAGGGTCACGTGAAGTGTTATTTTTCCACCACACATGCAATTTTGCCTATATCCCAAGTTAAGTTTTGTTGGTCATCTGACAAAAGCGCATTATTCCACATGTATACTGTGTCCCCTACATGATTTGTAAGCCTCAAATAGGACTTCCCATGGCATTAAGTGGCAACAATAAAGACCGGCATACTATCCCAATTGAGGTCTTGTTTGTTCCAGTTTAAAGCACTCCTAGCCAGTCCTGTGTTTAGGTGTACAGACATTTCTAGATAGGTTTGCAGTTCTGACATACTTTTGGTTTTTGGATGAGGCTCCCTAAGATCTTCAAAGCTGGGTATAATATTTTCTAAACTATGCCTTTTTGTAACTTCTCCACAACTTTATTTCCAACCTCTCTGCTGAATTCCTTGGCCCCCTGTTTGGTCAATAATGTTCTCTAACAAGGCACTTAGGCCTTCATGGACCAGCTGGATTTCTCAATTATATATAACATGTGAGGTCTTTGCACAGATGGGAGAGAATTGTCTCTTTGCACAACCACGTTGTTTAATAGTGTGCCAAAGCTATACCTGCAGGGGGTGCTGTGGATGTGCTTTGGTTCAGCTGTTATCTAGCCGTTTTATTTCTCTTTTTTGGTTTGGTACGTGTGTGCGTGTGTGTGTGTGTGTGTTTTGTGTGTGTGTGTGTGTGTGTGTGTGTGTGTGTGTGTGTGTGTGTGTGTGTGTGTGTGTGTGTGTGAGAAAATTGCTAAGTCTGCTGATGGTCTTCAAAAACACTCATAACAAAAGTAAATACCACTGATATTGCATTTATTTTCATTTTGTCTTGCAAGGATAAGCATTGTTAACATACTTTCAATTCTCTGGAGTATATTAGTCATAAGCTTATAATTTCTACAAAACAACATAATAAACTGAAAGTGCTTTATGACTTAGACAAAAAGCTCTTGAGACTGCCTTATCACATGGCCATGACAAATAAGATGTGTCCAATTGGGATGTACTTAAAAACACTGACTGACTAGCTTTAAAAGACTTTTCAATGACTGCCTCGTGAATGCCTAATCTAACTTTTGTGTTGTGTTGTTGCCAGTCTAATGCTTTCCTTGATTAAAGAATAGTTAGTAGATCACTAACACTTTTCAAGATGCCCCACAGTATCTCCAGTTCTCACTTACGTGGAGTTCCATGGGATATTTCCTTCTCTGGATCTGGATTCCTGGCTACCTATCAGCTGGGGGCTGTTCTGTGCTTCTTGAAGTATACACCCTGGATTCTGCAGTCAGCACCCCACATTCTCGGTGCCTCTGCTGGATCTGTGGTAGCAGCTGCAGTTGTCTGTAAAATCAACCCGAGTAAGTGACCTTATTGTTTGTTGTAAATATACTTTATTTGTGAATATAACTTTAATCTCAATGTTCTTTAATATTACAGCTACCATTCGGGATGAGATTATTCTTTTTGCCAAAACGGCGATGGCTTTCCCACTTGGACCACTGAACCCCTCGGTCAATGTTTTCCAGTGGTTGGAGAGTGTTTTGCGCAAACATCTTCCTTCGGATGCACACCATTTTGCAAGTGGCCGCCTTGGTGTTG
This sequence comes from Crenichthys baileyi, assembly GCA_036173005.1. Lineage (NCBI taxonomy): Eukaryota > Metazoa > Chordata > Actinopteri > Cyprinodontiformes > Goodeidae > Crenichthys > Crenichthys baileyi. The sequence goes on from JAHHUM010001747.1 coordinate 725,158, forward strand.
CTGTGACACGTCTGTCAGATGGGAAGCACCTAATCATGTCAGAATTTCAGTCCAAAGAAGATGTAGTGGAGGTAAGTTTGTGCTGGTACTCAGTGAAATAGTAATTTATTAATAATATAAATAATAATTATGCTGCAATCTATTTAAAGACTTATTGTGGGAGAGGTATACAGCAGAACAAGACAGCTGTATAGACATACAATGTATAAAGAGACACATAACCTAATTACCAGTACAGCCTATTTGTTTTTACTGTCAGATATTAAGTCACACTTTAAATCTGACTTTCATTAAATCAAAAGTTTCTTGTATAGTAAAGTCAGAACTTCATATACTCCAAATTACTATACCTTTTACCAATTTTGGAAAGCCTAGATGATGAGGTCAAGGCTTTATAAGCTTCTGATAGGTCAGTTCACAAGATTAGTTAAATGAGGGCACAGCAGGTAATGCACTTTAAGGTCACAGCTCAAACACACTGCTTCCTTATGTGACATCCTGTAAAACAAAATCAGCAAAGATATCAGGAAGAGAACTGTGTACCTCCACAAAGTCTGGTTTAGCCTTGAGTACAATTGCTAGATGAAGGTGCCACGTTGGTCTGTTCAAACAATTATACATGAAAAATGAACACCATGGGAATCGACAGTCATCACAGTTCAAGAAAGAGATGTGTTTTGGTTCAGAATGTGTGTATCAACCCAAGAACAAAAATGAAAGACCTTCTGAAGGTGCTGACTCATGCTGGTAAGAGTGTCAAGATTCACAGAGAAATGAGTCCTGTACTCACACGGGCTAAAACACCAGTCAGCCATTACTACGAAAGCAACATAAAAAAGCCAGATCACAATTTGCAAATGCACCCGAGGACAAAGAGCTTGTCCTGGTTGAGAGAAATTGGTGAGGCATTTCCTGTGGTCTGATGAAACTAAAATTAATGTATGATGACTTTCATTACATTTGAAGGAAAAAGGAGGAAAGCCTGCAAGACTGATGCCATCATTCCATCTGTGAAGTATGGCAGTGGTACTATCATGTTCAGGGGGTGTTTGGGCTAAAAGGTTATTTAGAGAGGAAGAAGCCATTATTACAAAAGCAACTTAAGAATCCATAATACAGTTTAGAAATGTTTTCAGAACCAAATAACTTTCTTTGGGAGATGTTAAACTAAAATTGAGGTGTTTGGCCAGAATGGCTAGAATGTTACATTGTGATAAAAAAGGGGAAAGCTTGAAAGACCAAGAATACCATCCCAGATGTGATGTACGATGGTTGGAGCATTATATTGTGATGGGATTTTTGTGCTTCAGAAGTGGTTTTGTCTCAAAACAGATGGCTTTATGTGGAAAGAACATCATGAAGGAATGATGAAGCAATGTCTCAACACATTGGCCAGTAAATTAAGGCCTGCATTAGGTCCTTTTTATATTTGTTGATACCTGGTATTACGGGTTTCTGCTGTATCTCAAGGGGAAAATTGTAAATTTTCAGGCTCAGATTGTGAAACTGTGAGAGCTCAGGACATAAATATCCCTTAGGTATCAGACTACAGGCTTTACTCCACTGAGAATTCCGGAACATTGCTAGAGGTGGGAGCTCTCCTATATGTACTATAAAATGCTTGTGGAAAAGTGATGCAAACATAATACAAAAAGGTGGTTCAACACCATTTTGGAGGTTATGGCTTTTCTGGTCAGAACTTACATATACTTATCATTGGCAATTTTTAGATTTTGATGATGCCTTTAAACTTTTTTTTTTTTCAGGGTGGACTGAACAAAATTTAAATTATCCATACAGGCTGAGCTGTCCACTGACAGACTTGGCAGGCCCAAGCGCATAGTGAGGGTCTGCTGGGAACGTCTGGCAGATGCCTCGGCCAGGGACGCATTCAACTCCCACCTCCGGGAGAGCTTTGACCAGATTCCGGGGGATGTTGGAGACATAGAGTCCGAGTGGACCATGTTCTCCGCATCTATTGTCGATGGCTGGCCCCTAGCTCCGGCCGAAGGGTTGCGGTGCCTGTTGCGGCGGCAATCCCGAACCCGGGATGGACACCGGCAGTAAGGGGCGCTGACAAGCTGAAGAAGGATCCCCACGGCTGTGGTTGGCTTTTGGGACTCCTGAGGCGGCTGACGGGTACCGTGAGGCAAACGTGCCCGGCCCGGGGGTGTGGGGAAGGCAAAACCCCGGGGTTGGGGGGATTCGGTAAGGCCATGGAGAAGGACTACCGGTTGGCTCGAAACGATTCTGGTAAACCGTCGGGTGCCTCAGGAGGGGTGAAGCTGTGCTTCGCCAACATTGTTTACAGTGGGGGTGGGAGGCTGCTGAGCTCGACTGGGGACATTATCGGGCAGTGGAAGGAGTACTTCGAGGATCTCCTCAATCCTGCCATCACATACTCCCTGGTGGAAACAGAGGCTGGGGACTCAGGGTTGGACTCTTTCATCACCCAGGCTGAAGTCACAGAGGTAGTTAAAAAGCTCCATGGTGGCAGGGCTTCGGGGATGGATGAGATCCGCCCTGCGTACCTCAAGTCTCTGGATGTTGTAGGGCTGTCATGGTTGACACACCTCTTCAACATTGCGTGGCGGTCGGGGACAGTGCCTCTGGACTGGCAGACTGGGGTGGTGGTCCCCCTTCATAAGAAAGGTGACCGGAGAGTGTGCTCCAACTGCAGGGGGATCACACTCCTCAGCCTCCCTGGTAAGGCCTACGCCAGGGTATTGGAGAGGAGAGTCCGGCCGATAGTCGAACCTCGGCTTCAGGAGGAGCAGTGTGGTTTTCGTCCCGGCCGTGGAACACTGGACCAGCTCTATACCCTCTACAGGGTACTCGAGGGTTCATGGGAGTTTGCCCAAGTGGTCCACATGTGTTTTGTGGACCTGGAGAAAGCATTCGACTGTGTCCCTCGTGGTGCGAGGATCGGTGCGGCTGCCGCAGTAATGGGGTCACTGTGCCGGTCCGTTGTGCTGAAGAGAGAGCTGAGCCGAAAAGCGAAGCTCTCGATTTACCGGTCGGTCTACGTTCCTACCCTCACCTATGGCCATGAACTTTGGGTCATGACCGAAAGAACGAGATCCCGGATACAAGCGGCTGAAATGAGCTTCCTCCGTAGGGTTGCCGGGCACTCCTTTAGAGATAGGTGAAGAGCTCGGCCATCCGGGAGGGGCTCGGAGTAGAGCCGTTGCTCCTCCACATCGAGAGGAGCCAGTTGAGGTGGCTCAGGCATCTATATCGGATGCCTCCTGGATGCCTTCCTCGGGAGGTGTTCCAGGCACGCCCCACTAGGAGGAGGCCCAGGGGACAGCCCAGGACACACTGGAGGGACTATGTCTCTCGGCTGGCCTGGGAACGCCTTGGGCTCCCCTCAGAGGAGCTGGAGGAGGTAGCTGGGGAGAGGGAAATCTGGGCGTCTCCGCTGAGTCTGCTGCACCCACCACCCGGTCCCAGATAAAGCGGAAGAGGACGAGTACGGGTATGGGCTCAAATACGTACCTTCATCCCCATGAATACTTCAGGTTAGTTGCAGAGGGCAAGTTGCAGGGACCCGGCATAATTTTGGCTGGATATTTGTCCAAATTTCCAAATAGAAATGGTAGAGCCTCTTTGATATCCTGAAACAGAACCTTCGTCTGAGCACAGTTCAGACAGTTTTAATAGGGCTGAGGTCAGGGCAATTCCAGAAACTTTATTAGCCTGCTTGATCCATTCGAAAAACAGTTTTGATGCGTGTTTAGGATTATAGTCCTGATGGAACATATTTGTGTTCAGGTTTCAACTATCTAGTCGTTGATTTTGGAGGAAGTTGAATGATTTGAATTGAGGGGTTTTTCGTTATTCCGTGTATGTTGTGAAATTCACCCGAACCACTGTCAGCGAAACAGACACACACAGCATAATGCTGTCACCACTATTCCTGCCAGTTCATGCACTGTTTTTAGATTTGGAAGCCTCACCATGACTCTTCCAAACATACTTCCAGCTTAATTTTTTGTAAATATCTCACCCATGTGTGAGGTCATGCTTGAAGGTGTTGATCTTCGAGTAACTCTTTTTTATTATTTGCAACTTCTCACCAATGATTATGTTAAACTTGCTCCACTGTGTACACTGGTGTTCCAGCATCTTCCACTTTCTAGTCAACTTCAGCCTTGTTGTGGTTTCTCGATTGTTCATTAACTTTCTAAGAAACTTTGAAACTTTGAAACTTTGACCACCCTGGGTGTTAAAACAAGACAATGATCCTAAACATTAATAAAAAATACAAAAAAATCCCCCCCCCAAAAAAAGTGTTACAGTAAGCAATGGAATAGCCTCTCAAAATTCCTGACTTCAGTCCTTAACAACTTTGTGGACTATGCTTAAAAGCCTGTTTTATGCCAGGAAAACAACCAAATGAAATGATCTTGTCACGATCGACAGGTGTTTGGGATTTGGTTTTCATTTGTGTTTGTGTTTTGGAAATTTCTGAGTTCTTTTTGTGGTTTTTTTCTTCTGTGTTCATTTGGGGCAAGTATTTCTTAATTAGTTCATTTTTTTGTACTTAGTTTCGTAGTTTTTTTGCTGTGTTCTGTTCCTTGTATATTCTAGTTTATTCCCCTTACATTACTATTTGTCTTTCTCCCTGGTTAAGTTTTTACTTGTGTCTTAGTTCAGCTTCTCAGTGTTAATTAGTCTCCCTTCCTCAGTCTCCCTGCTTACATTCTGCCTCAGCTGCTCCACATAATCTCCCACATTAGGTGTACTGTGAGCAGCGCAGACTCTGTGCACACTGTACGTGGACTTTTAAGGTTTCGTAGTCGAGCATACAAATTTCTGGTGACAAATTCACCAGTCAGTGCAGCACAGAGAGTGGCAGTGACACTGCACGTTCTTGCGACTGGTTGCTCGGAGTGGTGTACCACATAAAATTGTTTGATGTGGAGACTTTTTTCCCGAAGAGTAGTTTATTGTGTGACACCACATACTCAGTCATAAAAACTGAGCCTTGCGCGAACATGTCTGGCGGACGTCTGCTCTGACTCCAAAAAGTCAAGTACGCCCGACTATGTGGGAGCATTTAGGCCAGAAGTTGGTAATGGTCAAGATACAACTTGCTAAACGCCATTTAACAACATATTACTTAAGGTATATTAACTTGTATGTCACATTTGGACCATTTTGGACCAAAACTATATGTGCTGTATTTGTAATCTAAAAGTAAATTGTTGTATGTTGTCTATAGGCTTTGCTGTGTAGCTGCTTTGTACCTGGATATAGTGGTTTTTTGCCACCAACCTTCAAAGGAGTTGTGAGTATTACAGGACTGCTCACGGATTCACTCAAGCAGCTTGTTAGGTCACATGTTTTTAATCTTTCTACAGCACTACATAGATGGTGGCTTGAGTGGATTCCAGCCCTTACAGCCTGAGGCGTGCAGCCGCACATTGACTGTGTGCCCATTCTCTGGAGAAGCTGATATCTGTCCACTTGATCCTCCGTGTATGATGGAAGTGGTGGCTACTGGAGCCATTCTTAAGTTCAACATGGCTAACAGCGTCAGAATCCTCAATGGTCTTTACCCTGTGACTTTAGAGGTAAGATGTTGTATTGGACATTTATCTTTTTTAAATAAAGTTTTATTTTGACATTGCAAATGTGTTGATTACTTTTTTATTCTAATGAATTACCAACATCTGTTTTAATTACCCCACTGTAGTAACAGTTAACATAATGATGGGCAATAATTACATTAATTACATTAACATAAAGTTTTGCCAATAATGTAAAAATTCGGTTTAATTCAATTATATAGCGCTGATTCAGGTAAAAAAATATATCCAATTTATGCACAGAAATACACAGTCAATCAATCCAATCAAATAGACAGATTTAAAGTCAAATACATACATTCATATTCATTTTAGTAATAAAATGTACTCAAGTTTAGTTTATTTTTTAAATTCCTAAAAAGGCTTCTACATAAAGAAACCCAGCTGACTGCATTGAGTCACTGAATGCACTTAAAAATAATAAAACTGCATGACTGAATTACATTGTGTGCTGTGTGGTATGTATCATTGATGATTGCATATCATTAGTTATGCCTATGTTTGATAAGGAAACTGCACAGAAATTGCAAACATATTTTTTTATTGCATTTTCAAAGTGTTTTAACATAATAATTTGGCCACTGTTAATATTTCTCTAGATCAAAAACAGTATTACATTATTGGCAAGGTGTTAAGGTATTGATTTTAATACATACAAAATAGCCAAAAGTATTGCATTATTAAGGGGTAATTACATTATTTCCCATCATTGCATAATTAGTTGCTACACCCCGCTCTCTGTTCATATTACCAAAATTAAGACAGACACAGAGTTTCACTTCAGCTTCCCAGGTAAACTTTCCAGTTTTTATGGAACTATATTTCTGATGCTCTATGAGATGTCTTAAACCATCAGCATCTCTTCATGCCTCACTAAATCCCCTTACCAAAAAACAAAAAAAACGATTGCAATCAACCCCTTTAAATGACATGTGAGCTAACAAACATTAAAAATCATATTAAACCTACCAAAAAGTGCTAGGTTGGTGCAGGCAGGAGACAGGCAAGCTTGTAACTGGAAATGTATTAAAAATGACTCCAGCTGAGATCAATCCCCCATCAACATGACCCCAAGACTAAAATGTATTTTTCATCTGTAGTTTTTGGTTGATGTCTTTACTCTTTGGCTTAGCTTTGCCTACAGCAGTAGACAACGAGGGAACCCTTGTGTTGCTCTTTTTAACAAGTTACTTAGTTGTTATATGTTCAGAGGTGGAGTCCAATTGAGGACTGACTTAAGCTAATGGACTTTAAAACGATGAATAAGTTTGACTCATTCATCGTAAAGTGAATCAGCCTTTATTTTTGTAACTTTGATGATATGGCTTACAGATAATTAAAATACAAAATTTAGTGCCTCAGAAAATGTGAATAATATGAAAACATTAAATACTGGAGACTCATGGTATCTCACCCTAATCAGCTAATAAGCTCAAAACACCTGCAAAGGTTTCCTGAGCCTCTTGGTCTCTCAGTGTGGGTCAGTAGGCTACACAATCATGGGAATGGGAAAAGCTGATTTGACAGATGTTCAGACGTCTAATATTAATATGTCTAATATTTATACTTTTTGAGCTGTTCCTTTCTTCTTGTAGACTGTAGAACAAGCCTTCCATGCTGGCTACAAAGATGCTATCAACTTCCTTCAGAGCAATGGTGAGTCAACTTAAAAATTGTTAAAAGTTAAAATACTTTAACTTAACTTGTGTAAATTCATGTATGAGAGTATGATCATTTATGTATTTCAATTTCTTCAGATGTTGCCCTTGCTATGGTAGGTCACAGTGTGCTCCAAGGGTCCTCAAACTGCAACCCAGCCAATCCAAAGATGGATCTGAAGACATCCAAACTGGAAGAGCAGGAGATGAAAGGAGGGGAACAAACCAACCTGAAAACATCTTTAGAAGATCACAGATCCATGCAAATGTTCAGCTCCACTGTGGAAGAACCCATTGTAGATCCTATGTACCATTTTGACTTGATGAAGAAGGGTAAGTTTGTGAGCAACTATCTTCACAAGCTAATTGATTAATGAAGAAAGGCACAGAATTTTTTAGGGCTGAAGTTAAATGAATGGCATCTGTATATATAGATTATACTGAGTAGTAAATTTAGAATCACAATTAAGGCAAAGAAAACATGCAAACACAAAGCCAAACCAAACCCAAGAGTCATTCTGCTAAAATGTGGCATTGCTAACCACTGCCTCATAAAATCTTTAAAGTACCCAGCAAAATTGCTTTTAGTTCAAAGAACTCTGCAATTGGAAAACTAAATGAAAAAATCTGCAAAGCCTCCCAGTTATGTAAGTGTGGAAATTAATAAAGTGTTTTTAGAGTGGGATCTATTACATCTTTAGCCTTTGAAATTTAGGTTATTACACTGATCCATTCCATTAACTGTGTCTATTACCCTTTTAGTTTTGATGGGGAATGTGACAACTTACCTGAGTTTGTTTGGGTTACCTGTGAGGATCCTTTCCAAACTGCTTCTACCTCTTGTGGTGTCATTTTATGCCACACTTCAAAGTGAACAAAGGTAATTAATATGCTGAAGGTGACCCAGAGTAAATACAAAATATTGTTTTTAAATGATGGTTTCATTAATTAACGGAAAAGCCAATCAATCAAAACTGGCCTGATGTGAAAATATAGATTTCCCCCATGTTAAATAATAAATTAACTAAGATTAACAATATTTCTTTCAGTTCCATAGGCCTCCCCCAGGTCTGATTACTACCAGAACTGTTAAATCAAGAAAACTCTTAAGTATCACCTGTTTGACACTACAAAGTAGGCCAAAAGTTCTAAAAAAGCAACACACCATGGCCAGATCTTAAGAAATTCAAGAACAGATTAGAAACAAAGTCACTGACATCTATCTGTCTAAAATAGTTACAAACCCAAACTAAAGCTTTGGGACTGCAGCAAACAACTGTGAGAGTTATTGTCCACAAAATTGAAAATATGGAACAGTGGTGAACCTTTTATGGGAGTGGCCAGTCGACCCAAAAAAAGAAGACTGACCCCCAAGACTTTTGCGTGAATATTCTGTGGACAGACGAGACAATAGTGTAAAACATTTTGCAAGGTATGTACGCCTTCTTACATCTGGCACAGTTTAAAAAACAAAAAACGAAAAAACAACAACTCCAGACCAATTTGATATATATTATTGAAAGTTAATTTATTTAAATAAATCAATTCACTGAGTGAAACACATAGATTAATTACACAGACTGATGTGTCCAAGCCTTTTTCTGTTAATTATTATTATTTTCCTCTTACAGCTAATGAAAACATGACAGTTAAGATTAAAATATTACATCAATATTACAGAAAACAGAAGTGTAAGGTTAATGAAAAAGGTATTTAATATCTGCTTAAAGGTTGTCGTTTTTAAAAGGCACTTTTAATCTGACAAGAGAGCATAATTGGCTCCCATATGGGGTTGGAGTACGATGATCTTGGGCTACTTTTCTTCTTCAGGACTTTACCAACTTACTCTGACTGATGAAACCAATAATTCTAATCTCTGCAAGAAATTCCTGCAGAAGAATATCCAGCCATCAGTTAATGACAGTATGCTCAAGCGCACTTTACTAATGAAGAAGAAAATTGATCAAAACACAACGACAAAGTCCACCTCTGAATTGGTAAAACAAAAACAAAATAAAGGTTTTGGAGTGGCTTAGTCAAAGTCCAGACTTAAATTTTGATTCAGAGGCTGTGGCATGACCTTAAACAGACCTCTGATGCCCTCCAGTGTGGATGAATTGATACATTTCCGTAGGGGCAGGTTGGTTTGGATGCATTAAAGATGACATAATCATTTGAAAACAACTGATTTGCATTTGCTTAGATTATCTTTGTTAAAATGATGAAAGAAAGGGCAGATATTTTTCTCAGCACTGTATTTTTAAGTATATCCAGTCATATTAAAGATATTACCACAATGTAACCATAACAATATGCATTTTCTCAGACTGAAGCTGCTGTTCAAAGAAGTCCCTGAGGTTCTTGTTTGGAGTTGGTACTTTATGAAACATGCTGGACTTTTCTTCCTCAGCATTGTCATCTGTAGCCTAAAGAAGCCTATAGAAGACCGGTAAGATGTTCTTTACTCTAACCTAGAAATTCTGCTTTAATTGTCAGTTACTTATTTTACCATTAACTGAAGTCTTCCTTTCATTTCACATGATTCCATTCTGACTTGCTTTGACTGAAATGGACTGACTTTGTTTTTTAGGCTAATGCAGATCATCTTGCTGCTCAGTTGGCTAAAGGCAGCATGAAACCCTGTGAGAGATGAAGAAATTATCACTTTCTGATATACTTTTTGCATTCAAAAGGTATTACCTATCAGTACCTCTCATCGGATTCAGTCAACCTCCTTTTCTATAACCGTCTCTGACCAGAACATTCCCCTTTCTTCTACAGTGAGTAACATCAGTGTAAGATTTGATTCTCAACTGTAGTTTAATAGTTTTAAGTAATTTGTATGTGCTTAGGACTATTTTATCTGTACACACAAACTTCATGTTTCCATAAAAAATGTAGTATACACACAAATTAAATTTGACATTTCATCCACAGGAGCTCTCCTTTTTCAGTTCACTTGCAATTGCTTCGCCATATTTTAGATTTAGTCAAAACAAACTCTTATTCCCAGTCTTAGTGAGCCAGCTTTAGGGAACAATGAGTGTTTTCACAACCTTGCTTGTTATTTTGATTTTGTGTTTATACAAAATCTTCCCACAGATGTGTGAAGGTCTCCTCAGAAGAAACAAAACACATTTATTAAAGCTAATAGTCTATTGTTGTTGAGTTTAATGAATCGTGAATGTTGTTAATGTGTCAAACTTTGAATGTAAACCTGCTTTATATTCAGTGGAATAAATAAATCTTTTATATCACTGATGTGAAAACAGCCTCAGTCATGAGAGAGTTATTATTACAAAAGGTATTATTGCTAGTTATGGAACTGAGATGAATTAATTTATCATTAATTTATCATTGGCTATTTTACCTGGTGGGGCCTACCTCTTGGATTAGTCTGGTCCCGATTAGTTGATCTGTCCTTTGTGACGACTCCTTCCCCAAAAGACTGAGGCAGAGGCAAAACTTTAGAATCCATCTCGAGCAAGACTTGAGAACTCACCTCTTTGAGATTCAGTTGGGTTAAATGCTTTTTGTTTGCATGCTCTGCTACATTATTTGTCTATTTTGAGCTTTTAATAGTAGCACCCACCTTGGCCAAACACCTAACTCAACCCAGACCCACCATCATGATAGTGTCATCACGATCTTTCACTGTGGGTGTGGGGTACTTTGGGGTAATTTGAATGCTAGACTGCTGTATTCATTCCAAAACCAGTTTTGATGTATGTTTGGGATTGTTCTCTTGTTAAAACACCCATTTACGTCCAAGTTTTAACCATCTGACTCAAATTGGCACACTCATTTAAATACAATTTCTAAGGAGGTTTAATAATAACCCAGGAACCTAAAACACTGAAGCTGATCACAAAATAGAAGATGCTTAAACTCCAATGTCACTGTTCACAGTGAAGCACATTTTACCTTTCTGTGGACTGAGAGGGTGCTGGCTTAGAATGAAGCCACTGCTCCAAAATCTTTAAGCTCAGCTGGAAAATTACGCTTTTCACATGGGCAAATGAAATGCCCACTGGAGAACAGTTTATGTTCAGTCAAGAAGATGACCAACTTGTGTTTTGAGGAGTCAAACCTATGAACAATGTATCAACTTTTAAGCATGGTGAGCATCATGGTGAGGGTCTGTTTTCCTGCTAATGGTACAGGTGCAATGCACAAAGCCTTTGGAATAATGAAGAAAGATGACTTCCTCTAAATTCTTTAACTTCACCACAAATCAACAACATAACAGTTAAAACTCTGAGATAGTTCGACAAAACATGTTTTACACATTGATAAATAATGTTTTGCTATGTGATCAGAGAGACAGAACAGTTCGTTAAAACACATCCTCTACATGTGTTTGTGGACAAAACCTGAATATCCAAGGCATGCCTTCTAAATTGGTCTCACAGAGACATTTTAAAACTTGTGATTAAATAGCATCTCTTAGGTTGCACAGTTATGACTAGAAGATAAGACATAACTGTTGTTCTCAGTGTTTTTCCTTTTAACCACTTTTGCCCAGGGTAAATGTTCACTGAGAAAATGACATTTCATTTTCTAGAATCTCCTGTTTTAAACTAATCAGTCTCAACCACAATCTGTACTTAACGTGTCAGATGAGCCTGTGGAGTTTTTGGAAGAGGAGGCTTTTTGTACTTCTTTCTGATAGGCCACGTGTTTTTTTTTTTTGGATGCCACTTGTCCAGTTTCAATTATATTTTACAAAAATAACCTAAAATATGCCATATAGCTCTTTGATCAATGAAACCACTAGAAGAGCAACATCCATTAACCTAGAGGCTATGTTGTCTGGGGCTTAAATGCCGCTGGCAGGGTCTCCCATGGCAAACAGGCTCTAGGTGACCGGTCAGACAAAGAGCGGTTCAAGAATCCTTCATGACGACTAATATATCAAGGCACGTGACGTCGCCCGGTACGGCGGAGCCGGGGTCCCACCCTGGAGCCAGGCCTGGGGTCGGGACTCGCCGGAGAGTGCCTGGTTGTTATGATTCTGGCCCGTCTGCCTGCTCTGCTCTCACTCTTGCAATTAACCCTCACCTATGGCCATGAACTTTGGGTCATGACGGAAAGAACGAGATCCCGGATACAAGCGGCTGAAATGAGCTTCCTCCGTAGGGTTGCCGGGCACTCCCTTAGAGAGCATCGAGAGGAGCCAGTTGATGTGGCTCGGGCATCTATATCGGATGCCTCCTGGACGCCTTCCTCGGGAGGTGTTCCAGGCACGTCCCACCGGGAGGAGGCCCAGGGGACGGCCCAGGACACGCTGGAGGGACTATGTCTCTCGGCTGGCCTGGGAACGCCTTGGGCTCCCCCCGGAGGAGCTGGAGGAGGTGTCTGGGGAGAAGGACGTCTGGGTGTCTCTGCTTAGTCTACTGCCCCCGCGACCCGGTCCCGGATAAGCGGAAGACGACGAGTACGAGTACGAGTACGAGTACGAGAAAGTACCCCTGGATCAGTGCTTCTGTGTTCTTTTTCTGTCTCTGCTCTGTTCTCTAAAACCCCCAGTCGGTCGTGGCAGATGGCCGCTCACACTGAGCCTGGTTCTGCTGTAGGTTTCTTCCTGTTAAAAGGGAGTTTTTCCACTCCACTATTGCTACATGCATGCTCAGTATGAGGGATTGCTGCAAAGTCAACGCCGGTGACTGTCCACTGTTGCTACATGCTCATCCAGGAGGAGTGAATGCTGCGAGTCTCTGACTCGATGCAATCTGTTGGGTTTCCTTAGATAGAAAAACTTTTTAACCAATTTGAATAAATCACTGAATCTGACTGCACTGTTGGATAGTTAAGATTAATTGGAAAGTATGTACCTGACTTGATTTACTTGACTTTAGCCCATCTTAAAGTTACCCACCTTTCACACAATGCAACAGCAAACAACACTCTGCAATTATTTTTACCTCTGCCTTCCTCCCTCCCTGTTGGTTGGAGTAAGGGGGAGTCAGGTTGAGCCTAAACCGGCTCATTTATGGTTGAGGTGCAAACACATCCTCCATTTCTGCTACCTGTATGACCCCTTTTCTTTTCCAATGATTGTAATCAGTCTGACAGAGAGAGGAACCCCCAAACCTTGTGGTTTTTAGTATAACAATGGCCACCAGTGGGCTCTAGATAGACAAACTTTATCAGTTTATTACTTTTACTTGGTACCCCTACACATAGCCAAGGGCGGTTAACGGGGTTATGACCCCCCCAAAAATCTGATAAAGTCAATATGACCCCCCCAACATAATAACATCACTCCGATTTACAGATAAATAATGCATAAATAACTTGATTTTCTTTTATTTTCATTTGCCAGCAAAATAACATCATCATCTGGAAATGTAATCCCCCTCCTCCTCCCAAAAACTTCGTATCACCCAACCCACTTTCTCCACCAAGCATTCACTGTTTGCTGTACTTCAGTCACTGGTAAGAGTGGTTATATTCTCAAAAACTTGGACAAACAACGATTTTTCACAACAACACCTTGTAAAAAGACCGAAAATCAAAATGAGGTAAATATATATCTATTGTTCAGTAAGTTTTCTCTATGCCGCTCGCACACGCCTGCACACGCAGACACACTGAATGGCGGTGCATGTACTAGCTTTGAAATACAGTGGTACCCAGATGCTTTGTTAGACCTGTCACCTGGGCCTCTGGGGCTGAAGCTCCAGATGTTTTCAAAACAGCCTCAAATCACATGAAAGAAGACATTTAGGAGTTTGGGTCTGTTCAAAAGATGCATTAAGCCCCAAAATGACACATTTCACATTTTTATTAAATACATTCAGATTTGTTTCTATTGTATCCAATAGAAACAAGTCTGAATGTATTTAGATTCAGATTTGTTTCTATTGGACACAATAGAAACAAATCTGAATGTATTTAGATTTGTTTCTATTGTGTCCAATATAATCACTGCCCACTCTACCCCACCTCACAATGAGTCTAAAGAAAAAGAAGGCAAAAAGTGGTTATTTGCGCACACGTTGTACCATGACTGCGCAACTACGTGCACAGGTTCAGGTGGACTGACAATTTGACAGTCCAGGAGCTTTGGCCTGCCTCATTAATGTGTCAAACTTTAACCCGAAAAGTTACACTGAGCGCATTAAACAGGGCTACAATAGGGGAGATGGCTCATTTCAGAGCAGCCACAGAGCCAACCAGAGAGTGAGAGCCTGGTGAGCTCATCACTAATTCACCCAGCAAGGCATGAGGTGGAGGTTCTATAATGAGCATCATCAGGGTCATGATGAGGGACTTTCACCTGAGCTACAGGTGGAGTTAAATGGCCTGGTCATGATAAAAAGCAGTAGGAACCCTCTCTGTGAGCTTCTAGCTGGATCTGCATCATTATGTGAAAAATATCTGAAACCTTAGTCAAAAGGTTCATGAAAGGAGGAACATAAATTAATGAAATGTTGGGATAGCTCACACCATAATTAAAATTAATAAGTATGTTTTTAGGGGGTTACCATTCCATTAAAATCTAAGAAAATCAATGTTATAGCAGTTTTCTTTTTAGAAATGTAAACAATTATGACAATGGAGCCTCAGATGTGGAAGAGAGAGTGAGAGAGTAACATTCAAAAAAGGCTTTTACATATTTGAGAAAAGAAGCATATTTATTTGAGCCACAGTAAACATACTTCCTCTGAGTTTAGGAACAACTTCAGTCGGATGGACTGAGCAGAAAGTTTTCTAAATATCACAAAATGTGTCATTATCTGCTTCAGCCAAATGTTTTTTTCATCAGTTATAAACTGTTAATCTTCATCCACCACTTAAACTACTAACAAAAAATTAAAACTAAGTCAAATTATTGTGAAGCTTTTGAAACGCCACAATGCAGCATTAATGAATATGAAGGTGCTCTTAAAATGTTAAATATTTTTATTAATTGCTGAGCTGATGTGGAACAGAAAAACTACAGAGTAAACACAAAGAAACAGGAAAGTTAAGTAAATCACAGTAAAAGCATTAGAATGAATTTCTAAACAGGGACGCAAAATTAGCCTGACTCCTTTTACAAAAGTAAATGATTCAATAAATAAACAAGTAGGCAGAGAACTTAACCCCCCCCCCCCAGTGCTAGACCCAAAGCTACGCCCTTGCACATAGCCAATTCTAAAATGGCCCAACTGTAACACTCAGTAGTTTATTCTAACTTCCCCAACAACACCGCACCATTCTAAACCCTTTGTGAAGTGCCTTGAGCCGACATGTGTTGATAATTGGCGCTATATAAATAAAACTGAATTGAATTTAATTGAATCAATCAATCAATCAATCAATCAATCAATCAACATTTATTTACATAGCACTTAACAACATCCAAAGTACTTTAAAGCAGAAATAAAACGAAAATAAACCATATAAAAAATAATGGTATAAGAACAAACAAAAACATAAAATCTATTTAATAACGTGAAAACATGAAAGACACACACAAAAAAATACATAAAGCACGTGTCGAGCATAGCAGTGTTGCTAACTATTAAAAGCCAGTTTTAAGAAATAAGTCGTGAGTTCAGACCTAAAAAGTACCAGATCTCAATAGAGCATAACTTAGGGGAAAGATTATCCCACATCCTGGGAGCAGCACCAGCAGAAGAACCCCAATGTTTGTATCCCAGACCTTTGTGGTTCCAAAGCATATAGTTGTGGACTTTGGCTTGATGACTTGACTCGAGTCAGACTCGCCGCACTTGAGAGTTGACTTGTTTATTTTAGAAAAGACTAGCGACTTGACTTGAATCCTAAAAACTTGACTTGGACTTCTTGGACTTTCTTTACCTGAAAAGACTTGATGCTTACAGTGAATTTAAAACAAAGCTGTGTTTAGAATATGAAAATGTAGCCTTGGAGGTTTATCAGTGTTTTTGTTTAAACACAGAACTACAACTTCCCACAATTCAGTTGAAACTTGCACCATTAAGAGATTTTAAATATAAATGGCCTGGAGCATACTTGTGTGATTGTGAAAGTGTGTGTGTTTGAGTGTTTGTGTTTAATACTGATTCCAAATGAAAACCAAAAAACAAAGTAATTGAATTAATACTTTGATCAATTTTCAGTTGTTCTTAAACTCTCTAAAATGAATGATATGGCAATATATTTATTATTAACAGAAACAGGTAAAAAGTTAGTTGCACACACACAGACACACAAACGTTCAGTCATTCAGTTATGTCACTCTACACTCTGCTCTCCTCCTGACCTTGGCTTGTTTCTGCCCTTCTTTCTTAACTGTAATGTCCCTTGCCCCCTATTCATTATCTCAAAATCAGTTGTGGAACTTTCCGTCTTGACGTCTCGTTAATGATGAAGCACTCTCATGCATCTTTAAGCGCTTGACAGGAATCTCCCACAGTGAAGTCTCAGCTTGTGCAACGCAACTTTGTAAGCTTATTTTCTTTTACATTCACTATGATGCTGGTTGGTTTCCTCTGAATTAGAAAACCTAAATAGGAAGTCAGACATTGTTGAAAGCAATATTTGACAGATTTTATTCTGGACTTTAATATTTGAAGGTTTAATTTTTTTTTTATCTGTGTCAGTTTTAACTAATTTGGATGTTTGGGGTATTTACCTTTGTGACTGCCTTGCATAGACATACAAAAGCTGCTGCTGCCTCCTCCAAAAATGGGTTTTATCAGTTTAACTTAGTGGTATTCCTTTTTCTTGTATTCTTTGTCTCCCAACTGGACAAAGACCAGTTGCATTTTGGATTCTTGTTGAACACCTTTAGGTTTTCTTATTTCTCGAAGCTAAGGGGTAGAATGTCGACCAGGCCAGCATCACAGTCTGCGGTTCAAGCTACAGTAAACCACAGACCTATTAAGATTTTTTCTCATTGTGGAGTTTCATTAGGACATACAGTATAGTTTTTATTTGTTTTTGCTTTTTACATCTGCCAAGGAAGTTATGTTTTTGTTGGTGTCTATCTGTCTGTCTGTTTGCAAAATATCTCGTAAAGTTATGAACAGATTAGGATGAAATTTTTAGAAAAGGTGCGTATCAGGACAAGGAACAGATAATTAATTTTGGTGGTGATGCAGAACACAATGTGTATCCAGGATTTCTTTTTTTAAAGGATTCTTTATCATTGGCAGACCATGGTACAACTTGGAAATCCCACATGGTTTGTCACACTATCAGCAGCTAACATGCAGTGGCCAGAAGTCATACAGAGTAAAGCTCATCAGTATAGAAAAATGCTGACAATGCCCCTACTGGCTTTGCCAGAGGTCTGTGGTCTATGAGTGCTTTTCTAGCTTGTCACTGAAATGTTTCAGAGCATTACACAAATTTTAATATCAAACACAAACTGAGTAAATACAAAATGGTTAAAATTCTGTTTTTATTTATTAAGTGAAAAAGGGTTCTCCAAATCAAACTAGCCCTATGTGAAGATATAGCTGCCCCGATGGTTAAATCATGAATTAACCACAATTCACACCCAGGCCTGATTGCTTCCAGACCTTTAAAATCAACAGCCACATAAATGAAGTGAAATGAACATGAACATGAAGTAGGTCAAAATATGTCAAACCCCACACATTATGTCCCAGTCTAAAGAAATTCAAGAATATTTGAGAAAGAAAATGACATACACTACCGGTCAAATGTTTGGACACACCTTTGTCATTCAATCTCTTTTCCTCTTCCCTATTACTTCCTACATTACATACATAGTGAAGACATCAAAATTATGAAGCAAAAGTATATGGAAATATATAGCAATCAAAAAATTGTGAAATAACTCAAAACGTCTTTTATATTTTAGATTCTTCAAAATAACTCCCCATCTCTTTGATTACTGCTTTGCACACTCTTGGTATTCTCTTGATGAGCTTCATGAGGTTGTCACCTGGAATGGTTTTCCAGCAGTCTTGAAGGAGTTCCAAGGGCTCTTAGTTTTGTGTTTACAAAGTCAGGGTTTACAAATCATTTCTATGGCTTTGGGATTTCAGCAGATCACAGTGAGAGCCACAATCCATAAATGGATCCACTCCAGGAGTGACTCATCCAGAAGGTCACAAAAGAACCAAGAATCTCTACAGCACTACAGGCATTGCTTACCACTGTTAAGGTCAGTGTTTATGATTGCACAATAAGAAAGAGACTGGACAAAAAATTTAGCCATTGGAGAGTTCCAACCACTGTTGATGTAAAAAAAACACAAAGACCCATTTCACATTTCTTTAAATAAAAATGTCTTTCTGATCGCTAACAGTTTTAGAAAAACACTGATGATGTAAACTCATGAGACCGAACAAGAGCTTTGAAAATCCTAGGAAATGTCCGCCCAACAGTTTTGGACCTTAAAATATAAATATAAGTGACAGCAAAACTCAAAATCAGAAGAAGTATGTAAGGGGGAAAAACTTTTTTAGAACACTCAGATGCATAACTCAATTGTAATATAATATCAGCATTGGCCCAATAACTACCTTGACTTTAATCCAACTGAGCTTTAAGTGAATCATTTAATTGTGCAAACCTACCAGGTTCAGAGTTACAGCTATTTTATCCAAGGTCACGGTGATATCCAGAACTGAACAAAAATGACCTGAAGCGTTTCAGTTCAGCTGGTCCAGTAACAGCCACTGAATACATTATCTCATATATTTACCAATGTTATTATTTTACAACTATGTAACATCGGATACCTTTCCTTTTTTTAAATCCATCTGATGTGATATGAATGTGCAGGAATGTGCAAATCTTATCAGTCCAGAAATAAAATAAAATAAAACTACAATCTTTCAAGCCCCTGTATCTGATGATTTCTTCAACATTTCTGTCCCTGCTTGTGATGTATCTTTGTGTCTGACAGTCCATTACTGCAGACTAGGTGGCGAACTCACAGCTCCTGTTTCTTCCTAAGCATCATTCACCACTCCTTTCCCTCGTTTCATTTACAGCTCTGTTTCACTCATTGACCTTGAGTACTCCATATTCCTTTGTCGGTACATGTAAAGCTAAAGCTAAAGCCTCTACATTTGAAGGCTTAGTATTTTCTCTGCACAGCTTAAAGCCTATAGTGACTGTGACTTGTAAATATTCTAAAGAGCAAGGCCAAAAAATCACTTATTTGTTGCAGTTCAGCAGTACTTAACTTAAAATTTGGAAAACATGGCTCAGTATCATTGTCCCTGGTTTTGCATGATAGCGCAACAGTTGTGGTGTGACTACAAAATTCAGCTCTAAAGTTGAATGTGAGTATGTTTTGATCTGCATTGCTAATGAGCATTTTCTTCAAAAGTTGTTAAGATGGTGTTATTCATCATACCAAGTACCCTGCTCTCTGCTGCTTGATTTTGATGTTCTGCTTGAGTAAATCTCTACGAATCTCTGAGTAGAATTAAATTTGGGGGGGGTCCTATTTTAATCTTGTTGCGTTCAAAACTTGGTTTTCAATATCCATGGTTTGATTTTTATTTTTAAATATATGTCACAATATCATTGTTTATCACATAAATTTTGTTACAGTAATAATTAAAACCAGTAATAGTTTCATCCCAACTTATAAACAGCTCTATGCATGAATCCAGTTCAGTCTCCAGCAGCAGAAATGTTAAAACTACTATTAAAATATGATTGAAACCTCACATGGAGTAATTTTTTTACCACAGCCCGGCGCCTGGAAGAGCCCTTTTTGAAGACCTGGAGAAAGTAAAGACTATTGACTATTACTTTTGAAAACAAACTTTAGGAGTATTTTATTCTGGCTTTCGGCTAACCTTTGGTAATGAAGGTTATTAATTCTTTATTTCACTTTACCTTTAGTTAATTATATTTGCAGTTTTATTGGACTTTAGTTTGACTATATGTTAAGTAGAAATACTTTATTTCCTTTATATTTTACTGTCGTGTTAAATTAATTTTTGAAAAGTTATTTGAATTAAATACAACTTTTTATTTTTTAAAAACTTTCTCTATTATTTGTGATCCTAAAACTCCTATAATGACCTATTCCTAGAATATTCATGACTACTTCTCCTCCTCCTTATCACCATTAAAACAGCTGTGTATTCTGTCTTACACACCAATGTTACCTCTCAACACATTTATGTACATTTGTTGGCACCTGGATTTGAGCCTTCTAGGGGCTCCATGCCAGCAGGTGGCGCAAAGCAGACGTAAAGTTTGCTTATACATCGGGTTGGCTCTGTCATCATATTTGCTTTTCATTTAAAAGGGTCCTCACATATTACAAATAATTTTTATGATTGGTCTTTACTTGTCAGTATTTCAAGATACCTATCACTCCAGATTTTTTTTTCCTCAATGACTAAACCTGTTTGTTTTGACCTGTTTTTTTTTGATTATATAACTTTTCAGTAATACCTGAATTATTATTGCTTGGACTCTAGCTTATCCAGCTTTACCTTTGGTGTGAGGATTGCTTATGAATTGATTATAAAGAATATACTATTTTATTGACAGTTAATAACATTATAACTGTTGGGACCCACAGCCATGGTTACAACAGGAAATGCGGTACGGACTTTTCTGGAACTTTCAAAATAAATTGCATTAACCTACTTCCGGCACAACTTAGGAATTGGGGGTAACAGCAAACTTCCCATGATGCCACTGGCCGTATAAAACCACCACCTTTCCAAGGAATCGATCTCTTCTACGCGGGTTCCTCCAAGGGGTCTGGACAGAGAGACATGCGAGCTAATGTCGCTTTGCTGGCAAACAGACATAACCTCTTCAAACTGGATCCAAAAGTGTCATACGATCATTGCACTAAGTTAAGTACGAATGAATTACTGTTCGTGTATCCGGTAGATTCGTTCATGAATGGGGTAATTAGGGTACAAGCGTGGCTTGACTTTTCTCTCTGAGGCCTGCAGACTGTGTTCCAGAGAGTTTCCCAGCAGAGACGTTGTCTCTACGACGCCGGGTGAAGCAGTTTCCCAAGGAAGGACAACAACACGGCATCACCGTGGTTGTGGCAGTCAACGTGCAGTGTGGTCAGCGGACAGAGCGAGCCGCTCAGCCACAGCTACGGAGGTTACCGTTTTTTCACAGAGTTTCTTCAAACTTCTTCGTCGCCCGGACAACTTTTCCATAGCATGGTTCAAACAAGGTTAGCGGTTTGGGCAGAGAGAAGTGATTTAGGATGAAATGATCTAAACATTTTTCATTTTATGAAGTTTGGTTTTGTTGTGTGAAACTCAGCTATCTTGATACTAGCAGGCTATCTGCTCACCATGTGCTCAGTTTTGTGTTCTGTGTTTGTGTTTGTGTGTTTTTAAAGTTAAGACAAACTTTATTTAAAGTTGTGTGTTTGATTCTGGTGCTAAGCTATCAGCTTCTTTTGTTAGCTTTAACTGCTAACAGCTAAGAACACATGCTTCCTGCTAAAGAATATTTACCCAGAAAGGTTGTTAGTTTTCAATCCAGTAAATAATAGTTCCCTAAACATTATTTTACTAAACTTGATAACTAAGTAAACACAATTAAGCCCCATTTTTCCAGAAATATTTGGTTCTTTCATTAAATATTTTTACTATTTCCTTAATATTTCTTTAAATATAATTTTAATAAATAAAGGCAGGTAATGAGACACCATTGAGAATTAGTCATCCAGAAGGTTGGTTTTATTCAGCAGATAATTCTTTAAAACATTATTTTAATAAAATAACATTTTATCTGATCTTGCATTGTGAATGGTTGTCTAAAGGTATGCTGATTATTGCCTAAGTTGGTTCCAAGACTAACGTAACTTCATTTCCAGATTCTTCAAGATAATCCTTGGTTCCCAAACATAAACATTACATAGTAATGTTGCATCACTCTTTTGGTCATGGTTTCAACCATCTTTAATCAACTTGTTTATATTGTAAATAGCCCATTAGTCTTCCCTATTCTTTAATTCTGCTTGGTAGTTAGTTGGATTGTTTTAGCATAGTAAAGAGTTTGTTGACTGAAATATGTTTGACTTTGAGTTGACTTATTTTTGTAAATAAATTCTTGTATTTTAAGAAATTGTGTGAATTCATTCCATGTGTGTGCAGAGTTTTGCTGTTCAGTAATGTCAGAGCTTGGCTCACCCTTTTTGATTTTGTCCTGATACCACCGCCTTACTGAGCTGGTATTCACAGGACAACCCTTAACAGACCAAAATATTATTTGATAAAATATTAAAGTATTAATATTAAATACTATATTCAGATTCATAGTCACAACAATAACACAAAAAATTGTGCAAACTGTCCAAAAAAAATCCTTTCTGTTTTTTCTCTTCACTGTGTGCACTGATAGAAGCCTCCCTCCATCTGAGATGCTGATATCAGTCTAGAGAAAAGGGTATCATGTTGACCCATTTACAATTTATAGATGGAAGACAACTCTGTGTCAACCAGAGACCGGTTTTCTGTTGGTGTCTGGATGACTTCCAATGAGGGTGCAATCCTTGCTTTGTTTATGTGACCTCGATCTGTGTGTCTATGGCACTAACATCAGAGTGAAAGCGGACATATTACCGAAGCTAATGAGGACACCTTATGTAACAAAGGGGATTTTCTTACCTGGAGGGGATCAGCAAAATAATTAACGAATGTTAACCCCTTTTCTCTTTCTTCCTTTGTGTCTCTTTGGCAACAATATGTCATTATGAAGGTTAAAATTCACACATTACACATAAAATATGTGTAAAGTTTGTTTTATATAAAAACAGTGCACAATGCCAATAATTCTGATTAACAAGGAAAATAATTTATGTACTTTTTTTTTCTCTCTTCAACATTATATTAGTTTGTACATAAGAAGTTGGATTATAAAGCACTTATGCTGAGAACAACTTTCCAATATTAACGTGGTTTTCAGAGCAAGGCCAAATGGAGCCATTCTGTAACTGTCCACTAGATGGCCTGTATTTGACTATGATTATTTATTTAACTACTTTTTCTTTTAGCCACAGTTTGTTTTTGCTAGTCCGATTACTCAGTGTGGAATTTTAATTTTTAACAAGCCAATAACCAGTTTACTTTTATGTGTTATTCTAAGCCAATAAACTGTTTTGCAGAGATAACTTAACGATTTGTTTGATTGCATATTTAATTTAAACTTAACATAAACTATAGGATCCTGCTCTAAATATCAAAACTAACAAATTGAAGCAAAGATGACACAGAGAAATGAATCTGTGGTTTAATGCATTCTGTCACTTTTTTTATTTAACTGACATGATTAAAGAATGTCTTAACCAATAAATCAGGAAATTATGAAAGGGGAAAACCGACCCGGGTTTTAAATTTAAACACAATTACAAACATCACAAATCTAAAACAAATCACAACTCTTCTTTAAATCTTTTTGAAGACAACTTTCAGTGTTCAGTTGGGTAGATTACTGACGCTTAATTTGACTTAGTTGCTCCTCCTCAGCATAGTTTATCAGTACTGATTAGGCCTGGATGTTCTGACAAGGCTTTATCAAGACCTGATCCTGAACTGCTGACCTTAACGTTTCTTCAACAGCTCATTGAGGTCAACTGGGGACTTTTTAGGACTACTTAAAATAAACTACTATCATTAAAATTTCACAGGAACCAGACTGTCTAATGTGAAAATTGATAATGTTGTTATGATTTGTGGGTGTTTTGGGGTTTTTGTTGGTCTTATTCACAGTTCAAGTTTTGAATCATGTTTCTGTTTATTTTCCTGGTCATGCTTTAGTTTTGTCGTCTTGTTCATGTTTTGTCAAGTTTGGTTTTCGGATCTGGTTATGCTTTTTTTTCATGTTTTTCTAGTTTCGGTTAGTTTGTGTTCAAGAGTCTCTGTTTTGCTCCAGCCACGTTTTGTTCTTCTGTCAATTAAGTTTATTTGCATCACCTGCACCTATTAATCTGTCTTCTTGTTTCACCTGGTCACACCCCATAAATGCACACCCGTTCTGTCATTTGACGTGGAAACATTCTCTAATCATGTCTTGTTTACTGATCATGCTCATGTCTTGCATTTTGGACCATGCCTGTCTAGCCAGCCTGCTTTGGTTTTGTTCCTGCCTCATCTGTGAGTGAATTTTAGTTGATTAAATCTTTTTTCACTTACCATCACGCTGACTGCTCATCTGCATTCTAGGGTTCTATCTCGCAAGCCTTAACAGTTGTAGTTTAAAGAAAC
Source organism: Crenichthys baileyi (assembly GCA_036173005.1). NCBI lineage: Eukaryota > Metazoa > Chordata > Actinopteri > Cyprinodontiformes > Goodeidae > Crenichthys > Crenichthys baileyi. Next base: position 749,572 of record JAHHUM010001747.1, read on the forward strand.
ATCGCATTTAATTACGATATCAGAAGTGGGCACCAAGATTACATTCAGACCAATAATAATACTGGTGTCTCAAGAAAAACAACACAAAACTAAGGTTGGTGTACATTACACTTTTTTGATTGTTTGTAATTGAGAGTTAGATGAAAAATAGATGAAAAGTTATTTCAGGATTCAATATGATTTGGATGTTTCTTCTGGGCCAGTAATTAGGTTATTTGCCAAGGTTTTTTATGAAGACTGTTTTCTTTCCTTATTAACAAACCATATTCATTGTAAAATGTATTTTAAAGAATGAAAACACATACAAGACAAAATCATACAGCATATTAGCAATATTAGTCACACTGAAAAAGTCTATTTTACGATAATTAATAAATAACATTGTAAGTCATATTATGGGTTATTTTGGTCTGATGTCTTTAACGGTCCCTTTAATACCTCTGATTAAACATTTGACTTTGGGTTCTGCGGTCTTTTTCTGGATTTTATCTGCTGTAAAACAGTCTTTTGTAGAAATTGCTCAATTAACAAGTTTGTAATATATTAATACTAATTTCTCAACAGAGATTGGAATAAGATATACTTTAGATGTCTTCAAACATAGTTTAGGTGAGAAGGAAGAGCTTTTATATAAGTAATTTTTTAAAATCTTTTGCACAAAAAAATATTCAAAATGTAAATTGTGTGACCTGAAATGAAAAGCAATGAACTCAAATGCTAAAGAGACATAGGTATTGTCAGTATGCATGGAAAATCCAGCAATATACAAACATTGTGCAATTTAAGGCACTCCATTTTAATCCATAATGTGGAGGAAGTTAAGCTATTGGTAGTGAGTATTTGTTATCTCTTTAAAGAAAATAAACATAAATAATAAAATATTATTATATTATATTAAAATGGAGACACTGTCCACAAGTACAATTAAAGGAAATCTGTGTCAGTAGTTTGTGTTGTTTAATTTTTGGGGGATTTTAGTTTAATGCTTAAATTGTTTTAATTTTTACCACAATGGTTGAAAACTGGCAATCATTCCAATCAACTGTTTAACTTTTGTTTTAGGGGTGACTCCTGAAGTAGTGTTTCCAAACATGATATACAAACAACATATGGACAGAAATTTTCTGATAACATCTTGGTGTCTTTGGTCAGTTTATAAAAAAAATTGGGCTTTGAAGTATGATTTTAATATACAGTGCCTTGAAAAAGGGTTCATATCCAGTGGTTTTCATTGTCACCACCATAGCTCACTGCATTTTGCTGTGTCATTTTTATGCCACACAGAATTTTGCATGTAGATCAAAAAGTTACATTTTGCTGTTATCTGGTTGGGACACCTTCGTGTTTAAAGTGTTCGCTATATGGTTTTGGCAATCTGTAAATAGGACTTCTTTATTTCACAAATGGCTTTCTTCTAGCTACTCTTCCAGATTTATAGAGGTGATGATGGAATAGTTGTCAAAAGACCTAAGCTGTGGATTTCTGTAGCTCCCCTAGTGTTACCATGGGCTTCTTGGCTGCTTCTTTGATTATCACTCTCATTGCTTGGCCTGTCAGTTGATGACCATGTCTTGGTAAGTTTGAAGTTTTGTCAAACTCTTTCATTGTGCATTAGTTTGTTTTAGTCTACCATATGAAGTTAAAATACACTAAGGTTTTAAGTTGGAACCTGAGAAAATCATTAAACTTTAAAGGAATATAAATACTTTTGCAAGGCAATTTATAAATTTAGTTTGTGATCACTGCTATGCTCGTCACCTTTAACTACATTTGATGTTAAGCATCTCTGAAAACAATGTTTTATAACTTCTGTAAATATGTGGTCAAGGTTAAAAATAAAACTGTGTTTAAAATGTATATTGCTTGTAGAATTGTGGTAATGGTAGATTTACACATCTAAATCTAGTACAAACCATGAAGTTAACCTTAAATATTGAAGAATGACAAAAATTCCTTAACATGAACAGGTTGAATTTACAGACAAATCCACAAAGTGCCATTTTTATATAAAAACAAAAGAGGTAAGTGTGCTTGTTATTATAAAATATATTTTTCACAGAAACAATAACCATTTATTCAGTCCATAAGTCCATTCTTTGGATTTCTTCTTACTAAAGTCTTATTCTTATTATCTTCTCCACTGAATATCTTTGCTGCTTGATGGAAAGTCTCTCTGTTAGTCAACAGTTAATTTCTTTCACTCTGTCAGACACCATTGGCTTTATTAAGCGAATTATTGCTACCCCGTTTGTTACTTTCTTCAGCCTTTATGGCTTGCTCGAGAGCCTCTGTCATGGGAACCTTGTCTTCTGCTTCTGTCTCTCTGTGGTAGAAGTAGTTGAAGTTGGAAACAATGACGGGAACAGGCAAAGCAATTGTCAACACACCTGCTATTGCACACAAGGTGCCCACCACCTTACCCCAAAGGGTTATAGGACACATGTCTCCATAGCCTACAGTCGTCATGGTGACAACAGCCCACCAAAACCCATCGGGAATGCTGACAAACTGTGTATCTGGGTCATCTACCTCAGCAAAGTAGATGGCACTGGAGAAGAGAATCACTCCAATGAAAAGGAAGAAGATAAGCAACCCAAGCTCACGCATGCTGGCCTTCAGAGTCTGTCCCAGGATCTGCAGTCCCTTAGAGTGACGTGACAGTTTGAAAATACGGAACACTCTGACCAAGCGGATGATACGCAAAATGGCCAAAGACATGTTCTGTCCAGAGCTCTCCTGAGGGGTTGTGGCCAGTTCTGTGATCAAAGTCACAAAGTAGGGGATAATGGATATGATGTCAATCATGTTCATTAGGTTGTGGAAAAACTCACTTTTGCTTGGGCAAACCACAAATCGAATGCACAGCTCGAAGGCAAACCAAGATATGCAGGCAGTCTCAATAAAGAAGAAAGGATCGGAGAATGTTTTTAGCTTTACACCAGACAAAGAACCAGAGGGAGAACCTCTGGATTTATTGATATGTTGTACTGCTGTGGGAACAACTAGATCAGAGTCATCTCTGAATTCCGGCAGCGTCTCCATGCAGAAAATTATGATGGATATGACAATGACCAGGACAGAAACAAGTGCTACACCCCGTGCTGCATTAGAGCTTTCTGGGTATTCAAACAGCAGCCAAAATTGCCTATGCATTTCATTTTTAGGGAGAGGTATATCAACATCTTTTATGAATCCTTCATCTTCTCTAAACTGTTCCATGGCTTCATGTCCAAGCTCATAGAATACAATTTCATCAGCAAACACATCGAGGGGAACATTAGCTGGTCTTCTAATTTTACCGCCGGACTGATAGTAATACAAGATCCCATCAAAACTTGGTCGATTCCGATCAAAGAAGTATTCATTCCTCATTGGATCAAAGTATTCCATCCTCTTGAAAGGGTCTCCAAGAAGTGTTTCAGGGAACTGGTCCAGTGTTTTGAGCTGTGTCTCAAAGCGAAGACCAGCGATGTTGATGATGACCTTCTGGTCTCCATCATCCAGCCCTCTTTTATCTGCAAACAGATCCTCACAGCACTCCTTCGTGAGCCGACTGAAGATTGTTTCACTTTCCTTTACTCCTTCACTATTTAACAGCAGTTTCCAGTTGGAGATCATGCTGGCACAACTACTACGACCCTTTCTGCTTGGGGATGGCATTGCTGGTGACTGAGGTACTCCCAGTGTTTGTGTTTGTGTTTGTGGAATGGGTGAAGATGATGTGGATTCCCAAATGTAGGAGGGTATAGGGCTGTAATGAGAAGGGGTGGAGCACAGTTGATTGGCTCGTAGAAGGTTGTTGATGTCTGGGCTATTTTGCTCAGGAGGAACACCCACTGTGAGAGCTGTCGTCTCATCAGCATAGGCGTCAACCTCATCTTCAAGGCTGCCATCAATGTCCTCCAGGCTTTCAAAGTCAACCAGGGCCACCTCCATGGCAGGGACTCAGCCAGTGTAATGCCTTAAAACTACCAGGATAAGAGAATCTCACACTCTGAAAAAGCAGAGGGATAGTTTAATTGTCAAAACATGTAGCAGCATCAGCGTGCCAGTGTCGAGTCTTTTGGAAGACTCATGGGTCAAACAAAAGGCCACCTTTATTCTTAGCTTTTCTTCAACACCTATAGAAGAAAAACAGACACAGATAATTTGTCAGTCAGTGATTGTCAATGATTAGGGACTTGTTCTACATTACCTTTCATAAAGGAAGAATTATGACATGTAAAAGCACATTAGTGAGAAACAGTGAGAAAGTATCAGCATGACATTACAGAAGCAGCAACAGAGAATGAGAAAATCAAGTTGAACATAGAAAAGCAAAACTTCGATTGAGATTTCTTTGCGGCTTGTTTCTACATCCTTTCGAAATTGCAGCTAGTGATTTTTAGGGATTCATGATGCAGTTATTAGCACTGTTGCCTTGCCTGGGCCATACTACAGAAGTTTGCATGCTATCGAAGTGTGTCCCTGGGTTCTTTCCAAGTTCTCCATTTTCCTTCAAAAGTCTAAATAGCTGCACATTAGGTTAAATGGTCTCTCTCTAAACTGCCTTGAGTGTGTGTGTGTGTGTGTGTGTGTTTGTAGATGGTTGTCTGTGCTTTGTGTCTCTGTGTTGCCCTGTGATGGAGAGTTGACCTGTCCAGGTTTTACCCTGCTTCTATCTCTGACTGATCTGATGCTGTAAGGATAAGGAGATAAAGGTTATGGATGGATGGTAATTTTGACAAGATTTAAAAAAAATAACTTCTTAAATTGCTGAACTGAAGAACTGCATGTATTTTCACTCCTTGCCAGGACTTATTTTTTGACAATTCGTTGACAACCTAAGTCTTCATCAGGTCAAAAACTTAACATTTTTGAATTGAAAAGTCAGTAAATAATCTGACAAAAATCTGCTGATTCTTTTTATTGAAATGAAGTTCTAGTAGCAATACCTGTTCTTCTAAAAAGGAGCAAAGGTGTACACTTTGCAATGACCCCACTACAAGCTACACGAGGACAAGATATTGCAAGGCAACTAGGGCTTTGCATAAATTAATACATAATTAATTGTTGTGAAGTGATAGCATGGGCCTCCCTTCCTCCAGACACAACATTTAAACTACACTATGCCATGTGATTTCCAGAGGGCATGATACATTAAACCTTTGTCATTTGTGGTTGAACGTTACTACCCTTGATTGCATACCATTTAACTGGCCTTAAGATAGCAAAAAATAGAAAACTGAACATGAGGTTGGTCTGAATAAGCATTTCTCTGTGTGTGCATCCACTCAGTGTGTTTAACTGACTAAATGTGTGACTGAGATGTTTGCAGATGTTTAATTAAAGACTACAGAGATGAATCAACACCGAAACCAGCACTGGTGATTCCAGCCCTGCTCTGAGAGAAATAGACAAAAGAGAGAAAATGAGGAGAATGACATGGAAATTGTTGGGAAGATAGATGTGGGTGGAAGGATCGAGTGGGATGAGAACTGTACTGCAAAACAAGGAAAGTGACAATGAGACAGAATGGGAGCTGTGATGTGGGTGGATGGATAGACAGGATGATGAGAGAGAACCTCTGGCAGAGAAAGAGGAATTATTTATAATGAAGAAGGGAAAATGTATTGATTACGGCATGTAGGGGGCAAAACGATATCCTACTGCAGGATATTAAAAACCTTCTCTACTACGCAAAAGTATTTTGTTTAAATATCCCAATGTTTTAATTATTAACAAACTTTTTTGCTCTGTGCTAGAAAATTGTAAAAAGTATCTTATTTCTGGACCATAAACTCTTTGACAATGTATTGTAATATTTCTTGCCTTTTCAGTTCTGTTGGATAAGCTTCAAAGAAAAATCAAACCCTCATTCAGATCCAGTTTAACACAATCCTACTGTATTTATTCCAAAACAGTGCAATTAAAACCAAACCCAATCCAATACGATCTAGTTTAAAAATCCAATTTTATATAGTCAAATTCCGCCCATTAATCGGAAACATTTAGAATAAGGAAATTATAAAATTTAGTTGATATAAAAAAGCTGATGGTGCTAATACTGTATTCCAATTATGTTGTTTACTTAGCAAGTGATTTATATGAAAATCAAGCCAATGCACTAAAACAAAGTAATCAGAAGTGTTACAATACATTTAGAGTGAACCTAAGAAGCAAAATACAATATGAGGAGGTATGCTTTACATGAAAAAAGGTTTCTCCTGGGATAAACTAATATACTTACATGTATAAAACAAAAATATCATCTGTGTGGAAGAAATATGTTAGCTAGACTCTCTGCTGTCTGTTAAAGCAGCAAGATTTCTGTGAAATGTCCATTTCTGATCTTCCATTCTTAAGAAATAAACACCACAATGAATCGTTTAAAAAGGTGGCAAGTCAGAGAAGTGCATAAGCGACACACTTCTTACCTTGTTTTAAAAGAAGATTTCGTCCTTGTAATATGCTGGAACTAAACAACAACAACAAAAAAAATACACATATTCTCTGTAGGTTCTACTTCTCCTGCAACTTCCTGCTACTATTCTGTTTGAGGTCAGAATGCCTAGTCTTTCATGAACTTCCCTGGGTAACCTTATGCTGAAGAAGAAACTGGAGCTTTCGCAAAGACCAAACAAACCCACACAAACTCTCACGCACGCAAGCACGCACACACACAAACTCACATCATTTCCGTGGCATCTGGCTATGTATATTTACATGTGTGTCCAAACAAGTGATCATACATAGCCACAGAGATATCAACATTAAAGTGGATAGCTTTCTTAGATCTAAAATTGCTAGAACTGCTGTTTTTCTTTAGAAGTGTGTGGGGCATCTTGTTTGGATGAGTGCCTGTTCATGCGTGTCATATGCTGTCTATCAGTGATCTAAGTGATGTGTTCAAGACCTCCTAGACTGGAACGGTGTTATTCAGTCCTCAGATTTCTCCATGCTTGAGTTACTTACCTTACATACACATGCCCCTGTCGTATCTGTATCTAATTTATTTACTGTATGACAATGAATATTTAATATCTAACTACTCAATGCACTTGTTCAATACTGGAGGGTAAACAGAATAATGAAACTCCATTCGCACAGCCTTTCACTTTAAATAGGTCCTTACCAGTATCTTTAAGCCTTTAAGCCTCTGCTTTGCACATTTACTTACTAAATTACTCTTTAAAATGTTCCAACATTAAAGTGGAGAAACAGGACAAGCTCTTAAAGGGCCTCTTGACATTTTTTGGCAGCTAAAGGTGAAGGATTTGGTATTGTGTTTCAACCCATAGTGACCTTCTCAACATATCTCAGTCCTCTCATTGTAGAGATTATTTGCACAAAATGGCATGCATGGAACCTGTCACTCTTATTTTACAGTGATGATGTGCACACTAAGACACAATAGGTTCACATCAATGTTCTTTTTATATCAATAATTTTAAATCTAAATTCTAAAAATATAATCTTGTTCTAAGACCTTAAATGTCACCTTTGCACAAATAAATTGAACTTTTAAACTGTGGAGTTTCCAGTCATTGTTATCAGTAAAGATAGTAATGCTGTCAAATTAGAAGGAAGAAGATAACTGTCACATAACTGCTTTACTCTTTTACTATAAAAACAGTTCTGTAAATACTTACCTATAACAAAACTACTGTAAATTCTCAAGTTAGTTCCTAAATGTGTCCTAAAATGTGCTAAAACTGTGTTAAACATACCCCTTTCATTGTTTTAAAGTAAGTTTATATTCAAAATGTCCATGCATTTTCCAAAAACAATTAAACATTTGATCTTTAATATTAAATTAGTGATGTTTAGGATTTTTCTGCATTAAAATATTTCTTCAAAATCCAGAATAAACAAGTCAATGAATTTTAAAAAACAACGCACTATGTGCTAATATTTACTGTATTTGCATCATGAAATTTACTAGATTAGACAGATTTGCTAAAATCCAGACATTAATGATGTAATTGTTACATACACCAGGGGCCAGGCATTCCTAAAACTAGGAACTCAAAAGAAATGTTAAAGATTTTATTAATGGCATTGCAAGCATAAGCAGTCTATTCAGAAACGTTTGAATCTTTTGAAGCACGGTTTTCTCTTACTTGGAATATAGTATGCATAAACATGTTAATGATTCCCCCTTTTTATTTATACAATGTTTAAAATTTCCCTAGTAGTGACTAATTTCTGTTTTTGGCAACAAAGTGAAGTGAAAGAGTGTCTATCCAATTGACTCTACTAATATGCTTGTCAAGGATGGGGGATTGCTGAAAGGTAAAGACCCAAAGTGATCTGTCACCCATCTCGCCACATGCTTGATCAGGATTAGGGTTAGTTGCCATGACAATGACTTTATGCAATCAGCTTGGCTTCCTTAGATGGATACATTTTTCACTGAACTTGACTGCACTATATTAAACTGCAAGGTTGCTCTTCGCACATTACTTTTTAAATAATTAATATTTTACATGCAACACTGATGTCCTCATTTTAAGAACCCACAGTATTTGTCTGTCTACTTTTGCATGCCAGCAATAGCAACTATCACTATTCTGTAACACACTCCTAAACAGGGTTTAGGAGTGTGTTCATGAGAAAACCAGAATTGCAACCTCCACTCTAATTTATCCCAAGGGTGTGTAAAAAGGTTAAGGTGAGGACTCTGTGCAGGCCAGTCAAGTTTCTCCACACCAAACATTATACACCTACAGCCATGGAAGTGATTGGAACTCCAGAATTAATTGATTTGTGTGGTGCGACCCAATACATTTGGCAACAGTATCACCATCACTCACTGTCTAATAAAAAGTGGCAGTGTTGCAAACGTTTTTCACTTCACACTCATGTGAACCACAATGAGAATTTTACTCTTATGAAGATAAGATAAGAGATAAGCAAACTACGTGTGGCATATTTATTTTAGATGTCTGTGTAAATACTGTGATACTGTGCTAATTTTACTCAACATTTTACTGTGAGAATCTCCTAAATATCTTGAACCCAGCTTCAAAATGTGTGAACTATCCCTTTAAATAAATGTGTATACATAATGCCAAGGGTGTACCCCCCCCGCCCATAGACTGCTGGAGATAGGCACCAGTTTCCCCATGACCCACTATGGTAGAAGCGGTAGAAACTGACTGACTGACTGACTGACTGACATTTAATTCCCCTGGCAGATGTAGGTTTAACTTATTTTCATTCAACCAAGAAGTCTGTTTCTAATAGGAAATGAGACACACATCTATCAAAAGATAATAAAACAATGCAAAAAATTTATAGTTTTATTTAGATTTTATTACAAAATAGCAGGTGAAAAAGTGGTTATACCATTCACAATTATCAATTGAAAATCCTTTATTGTTATTACAGCAATCCTTCTTATAATTGCTGACCAGCTTTCAGCATGTGTCCAATGATCATTTGTATTTTGCAGTTACGCTTTGAGGTTGAAAGGCCTCCTTGCCAACACCCTAATCTTTGGCTCCCTCTACAGATTCTCTATCAGTTTAAGCTAGGGCTTTGGGTGGGTCACTTGAAAACCTTAATATTACTTCCAGTCAAAAGAAACATATCAGTAAAATTAAAATATTACTCTAAACCTAAATCTGCCAGTGGTGTAAGTATTTTGGGCTTAACTGTATGCGTATGTACTGTATATAACAGATAGCAGTAAGGAGAAAATTAAGTGTGACCTTGCATCGTTTCACGGCTGCTTAAAAAAAAAAGTGTTGTGAGAGGCCAAGTCAACCTGTGGTGGAGTAACTATTCTTGTCATTATTAATAAACATAGTCGTGGGTGGGGGGGGAACAAAAAAACTCATGAACTAAAAATCCTACAGCATCTGATCCACTAATACTTACAAACCCACCCCAGTGCTGAGCAGGGACTAAAGAAACTTCATGTTTATGGTGAAATATGGTGATGTTGAGATGAGCTGTGCACTTTAGTAAGCTATCCCCTGTGAATTTATTACATCTGGGTAAACATGAGCAGATGTTCTGGCAAATCTAGCCTAAGCCAATCCCTTGCTAGCTGGCTTGCCTAGAAATTCATGTTTATGTTCAGCACTTAACAATGTAAAAAAGTATATATAGTTAAAATAAACTTTTCTGCTTTGCTCAACCAATTTACTCTATTTCTGACACCCAACACCTTTCAAAAATCATTAAAAGCTGCCAAAATACTTTTTGATATTATTATTATTATTTTGTCTGGGATGTGCAGGAATAGATTCTGAGAAACAATGATGCCTCTTACAGACAAAAGACTGAAACTTAAACTAAAAGGATGAATTAGATCCAGGTTTAGGTTTCTGACAGCTCTGATGTTCATATTAACAAAAGGGGCTAAGATGTCAATCCCTACGTTTAGACAATAGTTAAGACAAAGAGAATACATTAAACTCCTTTATATATTTTCAGTTTGTGTGAATCAGGTTCAAAATGAATAACTGGGAAATTAATTTAAATAATCAGGATTTTTCTTCTAATACACATGGTATGCTGTATTTAATTAATTTGAACCATTTTAGATACTACGTTATATTTCTAGATTACAAAATATGATAAAAGAAAAAAAAGAAATAGATATAATTTTCATCATGTTTTGAAAAGCACAATAGACCTAATAGAAGTTTTTTGTTATCACAGGGCAAAATACAGGCATATAGAACTGACAGCCATGCATTCACACACACACCACAGAGGCAAATCTGAGTGGCCAATTAACCTTACAGTCTTTTTTGTGTTGGATTATGGGATGAAGCTGAGATACACAGAGAGAACCTATGCATATTTATATGTTAAATAAATTTTCTTGTTTAACAGGTGGAGGTGGAGGAAAATCTAAGAAAATCTAGAGAGATGGAGGTTTGCCCTGGAAAGGAGAGGAATGAAGGTTTACTCTGTCAGAGCAAGACAGAATACATCCGTGTGAATGAGAGGGACCCAAGTGGAGCTGTGAGGTTGCAGGGAACAGAGATAAAAAAGGTGGAGGATTTTAAGTACTTAGGGTCAACAGTCCAGAGTAACAGTGATAATATAAAAGAGGTGAAGAAACGTGTCCATGTTGGTGGAGATAAGTGGAACAGGTGGAGAAAAGTGTCAGATGAGAATGAGAAAAAGAGTACCAGTGAGAATAAAAGGGAAGCTGTACAGGTGAGACCAGCGATGTATGGTATAGAGCCAGTGGCACTGAGGACGAGACAGGAGGCAGAGCTGAAGGTTGCAGAGATGTAGACGTTGAGGTTCTCTGAGGGAGTGATGATGATGTAAGGAGAAATGATAGTGAGTACACTAGTAGAAAGATGCTTAGACTAAAACTGCCAGGCAAGAGGCCTAGAGGAAGACCAAAGAGGAGATTTATGGATGGAGTGAAAGAGGACATGAAGGTAGTTGGTGTAAGAGCAGAAGATGCAGAAGATAGGGTTAGATGGAGACAGATAGGTTGCTGTGGCGATCCCTGAAAGGGAAAAGCCAAAAGAAAAGGAAGAAATGTCATAATTTCAATTTGATGGTGGATCAGAGGTGCAGGACGAGCAGAGACAGTGAGATGATCACTATTTTAATGAAGTGAGCCAACTTACAAATTCCGGTGCAGGCTTAACAGGAGATTAACAAAGTTCATGAATAACAGTCCTGGTTTCTGGATCGCAGCACAAACTTCAATGTAGCAAGAACAAAAACAAACTAAATAAGACTAACGACACCGCATGGAACAAAGGACAAAGATGAACTTAAATACAGACAAAGGTGGACATGAAACATTAGGACAGGTAATCAGGGAAAACAAACACAGGTGTGGATCAGGCGTGTGGGGAGACAGAGGGGGAGGTGAACCTTATTAGGGAGGGACGAGAACATGAGGAGCCAGACAAGATCACTGACTGAGAATGACACAGATCTGAGAATAAAACTAATAGAACAGAACATAGAACAACTAACAAATAAGGTACCAGAAACAAGGACGGAAGAAATAAGTCACACTAGTAACAGAAAACACCTGACTAAACGTAAACCAATACCAAACCAAAAGCACACACTGTCACAAGAAACACATTTTCCTCTTCTATAATATCTAGGAACCTTACACTCAAAGCCCAGATGTCAAAATTAAATGTTCTAAAAAGCACCTCAGGTTATTTGGAATAAATTTTCAGAAGAAGATTTAAAAGCTATGGTTGTAGACATGTAGTATTTTCCTATTTCTGTTACTTTGTTTGGCAGACACAAATCTGCCAAACAAAGTAGCTGGCTAATCCCAGTAAATAGTTACAAAATGTGTTACCAGAATCCAAAAATCTTCTTACAATTCATTTATTTAAAGAGCAAGTGTGTCATGCTGGAAATGCATAATTTGCACCTAAGTTAAATGTCAGATACGTTTTTCTCATTCCAAGATTTACTATCTGATGAAAAGGAGGTCCTCATTATCTAATGTGGGGAGGAAGATACCCTTGCTATCCACATTAGTTATAGAGGACATCTTTTTCAGATTTGTTTCAGATCAGACAGATTTGTTTTCATTGTTGCATTGTTGGCATTTTGTAAAAAACTGTTAAAAACCTTTGCATTTTTCTCTGTTCTCTCTGCACGCTATGCTTCAATTATTTGCATTCATGCTTACCTTTGCTATGTGTTGTGAGCTCACACTGTAGACATTAAAGTTAGTTTTTTCATACTCCTCATACTCAGTCATACTAATAATCACATATCTGTCTTATTTTTCCCTGTGGTGGTCCTGTGACAGACTGGCACCCAGTCCAGGGTGTAGCCTGCCTCTCACCCAATGATAGCTGGGACACTGATGTAATGGCGTGCATGGGGTAAGGGGAGTCCCAAGTTGTAGGAGTGCTTTGGTTGGTTACGCTGGTATTTTTGGATCAGAATTGTGACCCTATTAAGCAGATTAATGCAGGATGGGCAGCTCAGTGCTATAAGCTGAGGGATCTCTTCCACTGGATCATCACAGAGCTGGCAAGCCAGACAGATCTGTACCCGGACAAGCAAGTGATGAAAAGTAGATAATCACTGATAGTGAAACATGTTGTATTTTATATTTAAAACAAAAAAGGTTTCTTCCATTTCTTATTTTCTACTTGCATATATAGAATCTTTGAATATACAATTCACCCCTGCCAGATCAGAGAGGGTGTGCTCTGCTACATATTTTCTCCAAGTGAGGAAACCAAAACATGACATTTAACACAATGATCATCTACAGCAATATGGCACCAGGTTGCTAAAGGTTAGAAACCTCTTTTTCTCTGCACAGAACAATTAGAAATTGAACAAACAACATTAGGGATGTCCTCAGATGTCTCTTACTAGAATGTTAGCAAATGAACCCTTGAGCACTGTTTATTTGAGGGATGTGGTCTTGCTTCCCTCTAATGCTTTCAAACTAAATAAGATTGGTATCTGGGAGATTTGGGGTCATATTTAACACCTCAGATTGTTTGTGTACTGCTAGGTGATGGGCAGCAAGCTTCAAAATTAAATAGTTGTGAATGCAATGTTTTATGATTTCTTACCAGAATCTCAAGCAGAGTGCTGTTACTATGTCACTATGTTGTTAATTGGATTTAATTGGAAAAGCACAAAGAAATCAGATGGCTGATGGAATTGGTTGATTTTAGCTTGAGAGATCCTGACTGGTGTTGAGCTTTCTGAAAACTCAGAAATCAGGTCTGTACCCAGTTAGTGACAGCACCATACCTCAGCACTGCCAGGACAACAACACTCTTTGGTTTAGGCGCTTTTACCAAATGAAGAAAGCTTATAGTTTGTTTTTAGTAACAGTGAGCTGTAGCAGCAATCACAGGAAGCACAGTGATGTAAGAAGCTATGTAAAATAAAACTCATGTTTCTACAATGTTTTGACAACCAGACAGCTTCATTCAGGCTGTGACAGAGTAAGCATGAGCAAGGTTTCAGCAGATAACAAGACGGCGGGAAGAAGTACAGTAAAGATGGTGGGTTTTATGCCTCTGAGATTTCAATATCTGTCTTATGGAAGATGCGGGTTGACTCTTGGCAGGTCTTCTCACAGTTCAGAAAAGGACCAACAACACTACACATGGCAACTGCTGTTAATGCATTGGTTACCTTACTAGCTGGAATAATTGCTAAGATAGGATGGTAAACACCAGAGGTGTGGACTCGAGTCATGAGACTTACAAATAAGTCAGACTCGAGTCACATATTTAATGACTTTAGACTTGTCTGGATGAAATCATAAAAGACTTTGGACTTGACTTCACACCAACTACACTTCGACTTGACCCCTTTGACTTGAAAACACTTGATGTCTTACATCGAACAGAAAGTTTTAATCCACAATATCACACACTGTTTCTTAATTGCAACCCTGGAGACAATGAGGTGATTGCTGCCAGCGGCTTCATCGACATTACGTACGGGATGCCAGAGCATGTGATGCAAAATTCACAGGGAACAACCTTGATGTCTTCCTTAGAGTAATAATAAAAGTGTTTTTCTCATAAAACAACACAAAGCACATAGAAGTATTTCCTATATTCAGCTTGAACGATTACCCCTGATTATTATGTGTACACAGGAGGTCTCTGAGCTTTTTGACTTGCAACTTTGCACTTTTGACCCAACTTGGGACTTTCATGCCTTTACTTAGGACTAGGGTGAAAAGAATTGATCTGAGTTTAATTGACAATGACTTGATGCCAGCTCTGTTAAATAAAGTTAACACATTAACTCTAATGATTTTGTCTCAGTTTTAAAATATTAGTACTAATATTAATAATTATTATCCAGTTTTACAGCAACTTCTATCTCACACGCATTAAACTACCTCTGCCCGTATTTTAAATAATTAAATAATAACCGATCACAGCAGGAAGGTTAGCGCAAACTAAAATAACAGTTACTAATGTTTTTGGTTAATTTAGTTCAAATAACCTGTGTTAAAAGTTGCTGCACCTTTCACGAGTTATAAAAATGCTCCATTTTAGGCCCTCAATTAAACTCAGATCAAGACTTTAAGTTTATGTACACAATAAATAATCTAATTAAAATAATAAAACTAGCTTTCTTGCTCCATCCAGGCAGGGTATTAACAGATGTGCTTTCGAAGGTGTTATATTTTCTTCTTTCCAATTTGTGTGTGCATGGAAATAAATAAGACAGATTTAAAATGATCAATTAACCAAACACAGTCAGAGCAACACCTCGGAACACAACTTAAAATGTTTTTTTTATATGTTTCATCTTCTGTCTGTTTATTTTTGAGCATTTGCAGACAACCACAGATCAAGAAAACAGTTCTCTTACCAGAAATAATGGCATTTGGCAGGTTTTCCCCTAATATCAGCTGTTTCATTTAGAAATGCTGTTTGCTTTACTGCTTTACTAGCTTGTAAAATGACATAAAACAATAACAATTTCAAAACCACCCTTTACAGATTCCACCAGGACATTATGTATTAAATAGAGGTAGGGGAAAATGTTGAGGCTTTTGTAAAATAAGTATTACTACCATGTTAGTAATCATTTTATTATCCTTACTGAGTATCATTTATGTATCATGTACATTTATGTAATGTGTGAGTTTTTTTGTATAAAAGGACTGTGATTTAAACACAGAGATGAAGGTTACTGATCTTGTCTTGTCTTTAGCCTGATTTAAAAAGATTATCACACGAAAAACTGTAGCCTGAGTACTACCCCCCGCGTACACCAGCCTACAGAGACAATCACACATCAGGAATTCATCTAGCGGTTAAAGTGGCTTACTACACACAAGTTTAGATGGTTGATGCGAGTTGAATCAGAGAAAGCTAGCTCAATGTTATTTTCCTCTCAGTGTGGCTTTGCACTCCATATGTCTTTTGAGAACAGATTGGTTGGTTGACATGCGATCCCTGTAAGGCATTCATAAGCTGTAAGCTGCTGATGTTGACATGGGTGTGTCTACAGGCCGCAGGCCAAGTCTCAGTGCAGAGCAGCTGGGACTGAAATCCTCCCTTGGCCTTCTGACGAGACATATACACACACTCAAATACGTACATTTGCACAAAATAACAACATCACTTAAGAAAATCTCTTCCTGATAAATTAAAAGCTTCCTGTGGAGATCTAAAATAGGTATCTAGTAGATAAACTGCTGTATCACTGGAGGCAATTACAAAGGATTACTAATAGGTTGGGTGGAGGTTGCACTCATTTACCCAACCAAACATCTGCAAATTGAAAGTATAGAAGAGTTTTAATGAGGTACAAATAATCTGATGTAAAGTTAAACTGAATCCCCTTAAAGTAGTTTTGCTTTTTAACATGTTTGGATGTATGAATCTTTAATATTATATTCAACAATACTGAAAATCCGAAAACTTTCAAATCTTTACGTAAAATGTCCATTAAAAAAAAACAACAATCTAATTTCTTTTGATAATAAATGAAGACCCCTTCATTTAGTCACTATGTTAAACCCCCCCCCCCCCCCCCCCCCCCCCCATAAGTATAATATCAGGTATGCATGCTTTAAACAGTCTTACTTAGCAATCTGAAGGATGTTTGCCCTGTTTAAATCTCCGACCTTTTGTACGGTGTACTCCTGACTGTTAAGATCAAAAGAGATGTCTGAGACCTTCAGAAAGAAGGCTGTGGCAGCTTATGAGGCTGGTATAGGGGGTATAAAGTGGTCTCAAAATCAGTCATCTCCATGAACTGTACTGTACATCCTCAAAAAACTTGAGCAGCTTGAGCAAAACTTGACCCCGTAACCTAGCACCCGCCCCTAAAAAAACAATAAATCCACCAAGGACTGGCTTAGAATTAAGAAATGTAAGTCCTGGGCTAAACCAAAGCCAAAATCTTGGTCTGATTGAGGTGCTGTGAGCTGTGAAAGGCTGTGAAAGGAAGTGAATCCTAAAACATCTCGCAGCTGGAAGAGGGAATTCAATAAAACTTTCTTTAGACTGAGATCAGAGACTGGTAGATGACTAAAAGATGCCTCTCATCAAAGTCATTTCAACCAAAGGGAATAATACTACTACATGTTTTGTTAATATTGTATATTCTTAAAAAAATGAAAAAACACAAAAAAATTTACTCTGTCATAGTCAAATAGTTTTTATTGGTTAATGATATTATTCAGCTGCAACAATAAGACATTTCTCTATGTTGATTTATAGATAGAAAAGGCCCTTTGCTAGTGCTCCCATTTGGGTAAAAACACATATCAGTAATAACATATCTAGCTGTTTTGACAAGGCATCCTCCACTGCAGGCATTGACTGATGCGCCAGCGTGTGTCTGTCTGTTAGCACAGCTTTTGGAAAATGTCCACATACCCACCCAACTACAAGCCAAAGGACAACAATTATAAAAACATTCTTCCAGCTGCAACTCTGTATCTCTGACAGACAAGACAATAAAAAGGCAAGACAGACAAGACTTTAAACACTCCAATAAACTTGTGAATGTGAAAAAACACTTACTGCTACGTTATTGCCACAAAATGAGTGTGGTCACATTATTTATATGAAGATTTCTTTCAGCCCTTCCAACATCTAAGAGATCTGTTTATTATAGAGCTCTTAGACACTGATGTAAATCTCTTACCCACCATCGCACTTTACTATTTCCACATGCAGACTGTTGCACTGTTCAATTGCTTGTTAAAACAAATGGGTAATCAGCCAGTCACATGGTGGCAACTCAATGCATTTAGACATCTAGAAGTGGAAAAGAGAAATTGCTATAGCTCCAATTGAGCATAAGCATGGAGAAAAAAGGGCATATGAGTGATTTTGAAGAAAGTAAAGTTATTGGTGGCAGTCAGGCTGATCTGATTCTTTCACAAACAGATTTTAATGCACAAAATTATTTAGGGTTTACAAAGAATGGTCTAATAGAGAGAAACATATAATGAACAGCAGTTGTGTGCACAGTTGTTTGGACAGTAGCTCAAATAACCACTTAAAAATGCTATGTGGCATACCATCTCCGAACATGCAACACAAACCTTGAAGGAGATGGGTTACAGCAGCAGAAGACCATACCACATGCCACTTCTGTCAGTTAAGAACAGAAAACTTAGGGTACAATTTACACAAGCTCACATAAATTGGACAATAAGAGACTGTAACAACGCATGGACTATTTGCCACAGCATATCTGAGTATTGTTGCTGACTAGGGGTTAGCGATAAAATCAATTTTTTAAAGGTATCAAAAATTATGTGGACATGGATGATTCTGACTGATTGATTAACAAATGTCAAAACTTGATTATCATCATGTTAATATATGACCTGATTTTAAGGATGGTATGAATTTATTTAATATATCTTGTACTCTTAACTTTTTTTATATGAGGTATGCAGTCTCTATTATTGTTTAACTAAAGGGTTTTGCCTGGGGATATGACCACAGTGCTTCTTCTGGTGGCTACTTCCACCAGAATAACAAATCATGTGACAAACCTGAAATCATATCAAAGTGGTTTCTTGAACATGACAATAAGCTAAGTCAAGTCAAGTCAAGTTTATTTATATAGCGCTTTTCAACAACAAGGCACTCAAAGCGCTGTACATGAGGGGAAAACATTGCAATGATACAGAAAATAAAACACAGAAAAACAAATCAAATGACATTAATAATCCTTGGGAGTTTACTGGTAAGAGCTGGTTCTAATCCAATCTTTCTAATAAAGGTAATTAGCTCATTAAGCCCTCTGTGGTAAGGAATTCATCCTGTGCTATAAGAAAAATGATAATATTAATCCTTGAGGTCGCTGGTATGAGGCTGTTTTGGTCCCATCATTCAAATAAGCTGGGTCACTGGTATAAAACAGTTTTAGTTCATAGTTTTTTAATACTATTTATATTTGGCTTTCGCTGGTAATCCTTCTGAGAAATCTGAAAATCTAAGAAAAGTAATGAAATCACACATTTAGGTAGATGAGAAAAGAGACCACATTAGGTAAGAAGAGGGAAAAAATCATATTTCACACTTTATCCTGAGCAGGATACAGTTTGAGATTGCAAAAAAAACCTCAGCACAAAGAAGCAACATGTATACGAAACAACATCATGCAGGGGATTCGGTGAAGGCGGTATGAAGGGGTGCATATGTTTATCTTGAGCATGTGAGTGTGTTCATGTGAGTGTGTGCAAAGTAAGTCTGTGAAGCACTGTCACAGAGGCCATTGTCCTTGATGATACGATGGAATGTTCATCAACCGGTCACACAGTTCTGAGCAGGTCCAGAGATGTCCTCAGGGAAGGGAAGGGGCAGAGGGAGCAAAGCATCTTGTTTACATAACTTCCAGGAGAAGTTGAAGATAGCCAGCCATCAAGGCCATGCAGGGGAGCCAGATTCAGAAAAACAACAATTATTTGGGTTAGGCTGACTCTTAATTTTCTGTCAGCCTAGAGAGTCTCGCTGGTGCTTCTCAATAGCGAATCCAAACAGCCAAATTCCAGGTATTTTCCGCCAGATCCGAGCGAACAACTTTCTCCAAGATTTATTCCATTTCACCCCTGAGTCCAGGAACCCCAACCTGCCTGCGATCCTGTGTAAGGATCACCTCCAGTCTGTGATTCAGCTCACGCAACATCTCAGTCTGAGTGTTGATCGCTTTGCAGATCCCATCATACATGCCAGGCAGCCTTACAATGGCCAGAACAGCTGCCGCCGTTTTTTGAATTTCTCGATATGCCAGGTAACCGCCAACTCCAAAAAGCAGAAATCCTGCTATCAAACATCCAATTGTGTACGAATCTTCGATATCCTCGACTGACAATATCGACAGACACGCAATCCTCCACTTCTGCCAGGAGTCCATCGTGTATCCGGAGAAAAATGTCCCGTCTGGACAAGAGGGTTCCCCTTCACCCTGTCTTCTCGTCGAGATAATTTTATCTATTGCATTAAGAGACCAGCTGACCAAATCCATAACTCAGGATTTTGGAAGATATGCAAAAAGAGGCTCTAAAAAGAAAGACAAGACACAGAGCTGAAGCAGGGCAGATATGGGAGGGTGCGGGAGACAGAGAAAAGCGTCCTCCTCCACCGAGAGCAGAAAGAAAAGTTCTGCCAACGGATCTCATTCCAATAAAGCACCTACTGAGATGTGGTAGAGCATTATTTTCCCACCATGAATGTGCAGCCGACAAATCTGCAGCAACTGTGTGATGCCATCATGTCAAAATCTAACATCTTGATGAATCTATGGTATGAAGAATTTAAGCTATAAGGGGGTTCAACTGGTACAAGCAAGGTGTTTCTAATAAAGTTACCAGTGAGTGTCTTTTCATTTACAAATTAATAACTGGGTTACCACCACTGCGTCTAACTTACCTAAAGGTATTAAACAAAACAACTACGCACTCCACTTATGGACTTTTATTACAATTAGTGTTCTTCCAGTACCTGCAAAGCTTGGGAAGGGTGCATTTTCCTACACCACTTGGAACAAAACACAACAGGACCTGAAGCTATGCAGCTTAATTATACTGAAGGATTTTAAACACAATTTAAGGATAAAGGAGAAAGCTTTACTAGATTGTTTGCAATGTATACATCTAATTTCTGCTTAACAAGATCGGTGTCTTGAATCTTAGTTTTAAAGCAGGGCTCTTTAAAAAACGTGTCTATGTTTACTTGTATATTTACATCTAAATACGCAAACCTGGGGGTCTGGTGACACATCCTTTCCAAAACAAAGTTATACCTGTAGGCAGGTTCATCCCTTGCTCCCCATTTACAATATTGTATTATAAATATAATAAAATAATATATAAAATAAATTACACAAACAGCCACACCTTTGCCTTCCTCTTAATGAGCTCTTTTTCTCTCTTGCCTCTTATGTAATCAAAAACACTGTTTATTTTTTTTTATAAAAAGTATTTACCAACATATTCTTAAATTTGCCTGTGATCTAACAACGCTCATTTATTACAATGTGTCGACAAAGCACAGCTACAGGATTAAACAGCTGTATTTAATTTTACCTAAAAGCAATGAAGTATATGCTCTCATCTGTACCATCGTGCACTGAGGTCACCCAGCCTCAACCTCTGGCATCGGTCTGTCACAGATGGGATAAAGGATGTCTCATTTTCAGAAATGTTAAATTATTTTTCAGAAGCTTTTTTACTGCCAGAACGAGATGGTAAAATATGGACATCTGGTCGGACTCCATGACATATCACTAATCTCATGTGGTGCAAAAGCTATCAACAAGCATGCACGCATACACATACAAACTGAAAAACTACACATTCACACAGGGTGAGGCCACATCTGCTCCTACAATTACCATACGACACGTACTGTACTACTTTTATTGAGCCCCAAAGACTTCTCTGGATGCAAACACAGACACTGAGCAAGTTCACTAACAACTACTCAAATAAAAATTGCAACTACAGAAGAAACAGCTGAATATACAATTTAGCAGGTGGTCATCACAAGTTTACAACCATTGTGTCTTCTCACAAATGTCTGTTACTTGGATCACAGGGATGAATAGTTAAAGCTGCA
Source organism: Crenichthys baileyi (assembly GCA_036173005.1). Classification (NCBI taxonomy): domain Eukaryota; kingdom Metazoa; phylum Chordata; class Actinopteri; order Cyprinodontiformes; family Goodeidae; genus Crenichthys; species Crenichthys baileyi. The sequence goes on from JAHHUM010001747.1 coordinate 771,102, forward strand.
ATTACACATGCAGCAAGAGACAGTTGTTTTTTTTTTTTGACTGAAACCTGGCTCAATGGCAATATCCCTGACTTGATAATCCACCCGAATGTGCTAACAGACAGCAATTAGACAGCTCCATTACATAACTGTAGTGTCCTGGTTCTGCAACTCTTCTCTGAGCACAGCAACAAGATGCTGAAAGCAGCAGCGAGGAAATACTGAAATCTCGTAACACTGAAATAAACATTTCCTCATCAAATAGATGCCATCTACTCTGCCTATAACACTGAATTACTATAGGTTATAAATTCAGATCACATGCTGTTTTATCCTTAGGCCTCATTTAAAACCGTAACATTTCAAATGTCAAAAGCCTGCAAGATCATAACATAAACTCCGCCCTTTGGTCCCACAAGTATTATTCAGGTGAACACTGTGAGTTGTGAACCACTCACTTTTGGGTCAACAGTCTCAGGGCATCCTGTGTAGGCACACATGTACCGTGATCTCCATGGATCGACTTGTATGGTATTAGAGGACAAAGCGGTCCATAATGGGGGTTAATAGCTGCATGTTTATTGCAAATATATGTTCTAAAAGGGGTTCAAGAGGGAATGTCATATTTAAAAACGAACAAAACACAAAGTGCTTTTATTTTGAAAAGCTTGAATATATAATTTTTAGCAATGACAATGACTTAACGGCGACAGATAAGATGTGATAGGTAAATTAAGTTTATTTCATTCTGGGACTAACTAACGTCATTTATAACATAGTTAAGTTTGACCATGAGGTCATAATGAAGATAAAGCTAACATGGAAATAGCAATAATGGCTGATGGTCTGAATATCCCTGGATAATAAATCAACCTCAACTCATCCTTATACAGAAAAGTTAATTCAGAAATCTTTGTTTTTATGACTGGAATCCAACTCTGAGAGTTGAGTTAAGATCTGGGCTCTGATGGATAATGAAAAACATCACAAAGGAATAGCACAGACTGCTCCAAGCAGCAAGTCCTTCACTTTCTCAGCCTTTAAGAGATGTGACAAGTACTTCTCCCCTCTCAGATGTTGTTTAATCTTCTGACATCTAGAGGAAAATACCACTCCATCAAGTCATGAACAACAAGAATATGCACTAGCTTCTTTGCTCTAACAAAAGGCTAATCTAGACAAGATAAAAACAGTTTGTTTCTTTATATTTTATTCATAAACAATAAATTACCAATAAAATTATTATTTTCTTGGTACATCAAAATCTGAATTCAAAGAGTAGATGTGCAGGATATATGAAAACCTATAAAAAACAGAGCTGATAAATGACAGTGATCAGTACCCACAATTCAATCATTGCCAAGCAGAGAAAGACACAAACCAAATAAGGTCATTCTCTTTCTAGCAATGCTAATACAACATTGACAAAAATGATGTTGTTATTTCTGTGTATTTTCACGACACTGTGATAAAGGAACATATTTTAAACAATTAATACACATATGAAGAAGAAATAGCCAATCTTTGTGGAAAAATAAATTGCATTTCACTATTTGCAAACAAAATAGTTACGGTCCTGTGAAAAAATCAGGACACCTCATTCAATGTTCAGTTCTTTATTGAGAACGGTTTACATATTTATGTCTAATCTCATTCTTATCTCTGGAGAAAAAGTACAAATAATTGCACTAAACCAATAAGTTTCTTTCACTCATTAAACCAAAGCTATCAACAAAAAAAATCTGTTTTTAGTTGAGTAAACAGGTAGCACAGCCTTTACACAGCCTATACACAGTAGCTAGTATTACCCCAATAGTTGAAATAACTTAATTGAGATGCTTTCTGTAGACATCTAACTGAGGTCAGTCTGAGGGAAGTGTGCCTCACTCCTCACTTTCAGCTATCATATTTACTTGCATGCAATGCATGTCACCTTACAGCATCTCATATGATAACGATGTGGGCTTCAACGATGTGTGCAAGGACTATTTCTTAGTTTTCAGCCAGTCCTTGTTGAACTCACTGATTGTCATGTTGCAGGATCCAATTCTGCTTCAGATTTGTTTATTTTTACAAATGGTGTCAAATATTCCTAAAGCACCATTGTAAAGACAATAATGTTTCAGCCTGGCCATCCTCTAAAATATATAGGAGAAATTAAGGTGGATTCTTTGACGGTAAGCTGGTCAGGTCCTGCTGCAGCAAAGCCTCCCCAAACCATGTTACTTCCAACTCTAAGTGATAGTACAGGTGCAGGTAGGATGAGTTTCTTTTCTTATAATGCTAAAATTGTTTCTTTTCCTGTAACGTTTCTTGTCCTATAATGCTATAATTGGTTTATATCAAATACATCAATTTTGTCTGAATTCAAAGAACATTGTCCCACAAGCCTTGGTCCTTATCTATCAAATGTCAGTCTGGCCTTAATGTTTTTCTTAGAGAGCCAAGGTTTCCTCCTTGCACATCTCTCATGAAAATTGTCCAGTCTTATTCAGATTGTACAGTCATGCACTTTCATATCAATAGTAGTAAGAGCGTGCTCTACATCCTGTGATAACATTTTAGTGTTTTGGGAGACTTCTCAGCATCTTGCAGTAGGCTCTCAGGGTGAACTTGTTTGAAATTGTTTTGAATGTCTTCTACTTATGGATTATTTTCCACACAGTTAAATGGTTAAGACTCTCTTAAAACACTTACACTAGACTCATACAAACAATCTTGTTTCTGAAAGGCTTAGACAGCGCTTTTGATTTTACTATGGTTCAGACCAGGGGAAACCTTCCCAATGCTGTTATCAATACTGTTCTAATCATGTTCACCTGATGTGATTCGCCTATGTGTAATTCTAGGTATTTTAGGTGGAAATAAATGTGGGGGTGTCCCAATTTTTATATAAATTTTGTCTAAATCAAAGCGCTAAATCCTTCTTTAAAACTGAAAACACTGTCGCTCAAGTGTTTTCAGTTGCACAAAAACTCATGTCTATTCATAAATGCTACATAGTAATAGAGACAGGCCTCGAACTCAGCAGAGCTTGACAGTTTCCATTCTAGACCTTAAACACAAGTCAGGATATACAGATTTTACTAGTGAAGGCTAAATGATCTCTTTGTAGATTAAGGGATTAAACAGCATTTCCCTTATTGAGTAAATCAGTGCATGTCAAGTATTCTAATCCTTGCAGTATCCAGACATGGATTTCACTTGAAAATGTTCATGTGAACTTACATTAAAAAAATACATGTAAGTTGATACAGTCCTGTCTGTGGAGTTAAAGTAATTTTATAGTGCTAAAAATCTAATAATGATAACATTTTCACAGTTTTCACCATGTCCATATATATTTCTTACAACTGCTAAACAATATTACTATTTAGCAACTAAGCTTGAAATCACTATTAGGGATTCATGGCGTTTGGTTCGGGGGCATGTGTTCGATATCTGTGTTTTGGTTGGGGGCGGTCTGTGGGGAATTTCATGGGGGGTTGGGGCTCATGGGGTTGAGATCAGAATTCATTAGGGGGTCGGTACGGTTTCATCCTGTGGCGGCTCTGGTTGGCGGGCTCGTTTGGACCAGGTGGACCCCTCTTTTGTACATGGCCCCCACTCCAGATGGGGATGGGGATCATTGGACACTGGGGTTGAGGTCCGAGCCGGGGTTGCTCGGGTTCGGGTGGTGTCGGCACTATTCTGGGCAGGTGCTAAAGCAGTCTGCCTGTCTCCACCTGGAGGGAAGGGGACTACCTCCTGGGTCTGGGGACTGGTTGCCCCTATGGGGTATCGCCACCTGGATCTAGGAGTATAGAGTATGTATGGGGAGTGCGAGTGAGTGTATGACATCCATTGTTGTGTGTCTTCACGTTGGGTGTGTGGGTGTGAGTGTTTTTATGTGTACGCATGAGAGTGGGAATGTGTGATTGTGACTGTGTGTGCCTGTTTTTGTGTCAGGTTGGGTCTTGGGCTGCTCCGTCTCCTGGATCTGTTTAGGCCCCCCATCAAATGTGGGGCCTATTTCCTCCCCGCCACACTCCCTGCCGGTGGCTGCCTGCTGGTTTTTTACAGAGGCTGTATAGTTATATACTTTCTCAAGAAGGCGCTTGATTCACAGAAAACAAGTTTTTTATGGTTCCGAGAGTTTTTAGGAGCGGTGTGTATGTGGTCTTCTTTGTGAAGACCACATACTCCTCAGCCATTTTATTAGGTACACCTGCTCAGTTGATTGTTAATACAAATACCTAATCAGCCAACAACATGCCAGCAAGTCAATCCATTTAGGTATCTAAATCTGGTGAACTGCAAACCGGGCTTTAGAATGGGGAATTGAGAGAGAAATTATTGGGGCATGGTGGTTCTTACCAGACTTGTTTCAAAAACTGAAGATCTTACAATATATTACTAGGGCGACTGGAGAACTGGGTCAGGCTTTCTGGTCCAGCACCTGGCTGTCATAATGGATTTAACAAGTTTGACCCACATGCAGAAAGCAATTCAGGAGATGAGTTTTATAGTTAGAAGTTTAATTTACAAGACAAGGCAAGAACTGGGAACGGGAACTGGAGTATGAACTGTAAGAAAAATAAAGCAAAAGGTAAGCAGGGATAAACTGGAAATAGAGAATGATAAATAATGATTCAGTCTTACTGGGGAGAAAGGGATGATCCGTCAGAGGGGGAGGTGAAGAAAACCCAGAGGATTGTTTACCCGTGGAAACGGAGATGGTGAGTTCAGGTCTGCCAGGAAGTTAGGATGTCCAGAGTATACTGTGGAAGAAGCTTGTGTGCGTGGGAGGGTGGACAGGGTTCGTTGAGGAGGATCCCAGGTATATAGGAAGCTGCCAGCCGGTGAGATCCACAGGAGCAAACGGATGTTCGAGTCTTTGTTCATGAGGTGAAATGACTTCTTCCCAGAAGACAATAATCCAAGAGGATTATTGTCTTCTGGGATTATTGTCCCCCCCCCCCCTCCCAACGGCCGCCTCCTGGCGGCCCTGAAGACGTGGACAGACGAGAAGACATGAAGTCCGTGATCAAAGAAGGGTCACAAATGAAAGATCGGGGCACCCAAGAACGATCCTCCGGACCATACCCCTCACAGTCAACGAGATACTGCCATCCGCGACCTTGTCGACGAGAGTCAATGATCCATCGGACCGTCCAAACAGGGTGCCCCGACCGGTCCATGGGGGGGTGGTGGGGGTTCCGCCGGAGGGCAAGAAGTGCTGGAGATGAATGGTTTGACTTGGGAGACATGGAACACTGGGTGAATACGAAGACTGGACGGCAGACGTAGACGAAGAGCTGAAGGACTGGTACCAGAGTCAATAGTATACGGTCCAATGAAACGAGGAGAAAATTTCTTAGACATTGCCTTTAACGGGATGTCCCGTGAGGACAACCAAACCTTCTGACCAGGAAGGTAAGTAGGAGCTGGTCGTCGTTTGCGGTCAGCATATTTCCTATTTTGGTCAGCCGTATGAAGGAGAGCTGAAGTAGCTTCGCTCCAGATCCATTTACACCTCCGTATGTGGTGGCAAACAGAACCCACAGCTATGTCCTTCTCATCTGCAGGAAACAAGGGTGGTTGGTAGCCAATTGCTACCTCAAATGGGGAGAGACCAGTAGCAGCAGAGATTTGAGAGTTTATTGCATATTCCACCCAGGGAAGATAAACTGACCAGTCAAGAGGTTCGGTAGTGGTCATACATCTGAGGGTGGATTCTATCTGCTGATTCATTCGCTCAGTCTGACCGATTGGGGATGATAACCTGACGTGAGAGAGACCTTAGCTCCAAGAGCTAAACAAAACTGTTTCCAAACACAAGAAATAAATTGAGGCCCGCGGTCAGACAAAATGTCTTGCGGTATGCCGTGAAGGCGAAAAACAATGTGCACTAACAGCTGAGCGGTTTGGAAAGCAGATGGTAATTTTTTAAGAGGAACCAAATGACAAGATTTAGAGAATCGGTCTACAGTGGTGAGAATGACTGTGTTTCCTTTGGATACAGGTAATCCTGTTACGAAGTCTAGTGCAATGTGAGACCAAGGTCGTTTAGGGATGTTTAATGGTTGCAGTAATCCAGAATCCGTGGAAACGGAGATGGTGAGTTCAGGTCTGCCAGGAAGTTAGGATGTCCAGAGTATAACAATCAGGTCTGCAGAGAGAATCATCAGGGCTGACCTTCCCTCCATCCAGGACTTATACAGGTCTAGGGTCAGAAAAAGAGCTGGTAAAATCTCTGCAGACCCCACACACCCTGCACATAAACTGTTTAGAGTTCTGCCTTCAGGCCGACGCTACAGAGCGCTGTTCACAAAAACCAGCCGCCACAGAGACAGTTTCTTCCCCCAGGCTGTTTCTCTGTTGAACATTCAATAAAATACAAAACAACAGCATACAGATGTTGCAAATGCACCTTTTTATTTATACATGTGTATATTGTACATTGTAAATATGTATATTCTGTAGTGCAAAAACAAAACCAAAGAGCAAAGTGTACCGGAGTCAAATTCCTTGTTTGTATGTACAAACTTGGCAATAAAGCTGATTCTGATTCTGATTCTGATTCTGTATACTGTGGAAGAAGCTTGTGTGCGTGGGAGGGGGGACAGGGTTCGTTGAGGAGGATCCCAGGTATAGAGGAAGCTGCCAGCCGGTGAGATCCACAGGAGCAAACGGATGTTCGAGTCTTTGTTCATGAGGTGAAATGACTTCTTCCCAGAAGACAATAATCCAAGAGGTTCAAAGCTGACAGCGAGGTCAGGTTCAGGTACACCACTAAGGGGCAACACTCTGGCAATGAGTTGCTGGCAGCCTCCTCCTTAAATCCTCCTCTGGAGATGATCAGGGTGATGAAAAAACACCTGTCGGACACCTCCACGTTCAGACGCCATCTAGAGGCTAAACACAGTAAGCAGCACCCAAAAAACAACCATGGCAGAGATCCTGACACTGGCTGGTTTGAGTCTTGAAGTCTTGAAGGACAGATACTTTTTTCTGTCAGTAGGTAACTTTCCATCAGAACTGACCAAAATTACTTCCAGGGTACCCCAAGGTTTCACCCTGAGACCCCTCCTATTAAATATCTACATGCTCCCCCTACCTCAAAATCATAACAAACAACGCAATAAATTGCCATAACTATGCTGATGACACACGGCTCTACATTACAGTGTCACCAGGTGACTTTGAACCTATTCAAGCATTGGCTACATGCATAGAATAAATCAATGTGTGGATGTGCCATAATTTTCTTACTTGGCCCAAAGGAGGAGCAGTCAAGAGACGGTACACAGCTTCAGTTACTGCAGCTAGAAACCACAGATCAGGCCTGAAATCTGGGTTTAATGATGTACTCAGACCTGAACCACCAGAGGCACATAAAGACAATAATTAAGTTGGCATTCTATCACCCGAAGAACATTTTCAGGATTAAAGGACTAATGTACCAGCAGGACCTCAAAAAAAATCATCCATGCGTTTATCTGCTGTCCACATTTTCACTAAAACTAAGAAAGTAGAACATACCACCCTTATTCTCAAATCCCAACACTGGCTCCCTGTATCTCAGAATATAAACTTTAAAATACCTCTGTTAGTTCATAAATCACAGAATGGCTTAGCACCAAGGTGCATTAAAGGTTTCAATTCAATTCAATTCAGTTTCATTTATAGAGCCAATTCACAACACATCGTCTCAAGGCATTTTACAAAGTCAATTCAATCAAATAATACAGATTTCAAGTCAGGTACTTACATTCCAATTAATGCTAACAGATTCGGTTTATCATTCAAATTGGTTACAAAGTTTTCTATCTAAGGAAACTCAGCAGATTGCATTGAGTCATTGACTTGCAGCATTCACTCCTCTTGGATGAGCATGTAGCAACACTAGGCAGTGGCTTGCATGGACTTTGCAGCAATCCCTCATATTGATCATGCCCATAGCAACAGTGGAAAGGAAAACTCCCTTCTAACAGGAAGAAACCTCCAGCAGAACCAGGCTCAGTGTAGGCAGCCATCTGCCATGACCAACTGGGGGTTTAAGAAAACACAGAGCAGAGACATAAAAAGAACACAGAAGCACTGATCCAAGAGTACTTTCTTTGGGATGAGGGGATTGAGCTTGGTAGCTAGACAGCCGAGCTTGATGAACTGCGTGCAGTGTTTCTTTTAGGGCAAAATGAGAACATCCATAAACTACACTTAATACAGAAAAGGAGACAGCAACTCCGTGCAAGAACAGTTTAACAAAAACGAGTAGTTATACAATGCGTGTTTAGTGTGTTTTCATAAACATAACAAAAGTTTAAACGCTACGTCCAACGTCCTACAGCTTATATTGTCTGCAGCTTCGACCCGCCCACGGGTAATGTTACGGTTCGCGCAGAAGATCCAAGTGCCCGAGCAAACCAGAGTTTGCTTGAAACAGATAGGCTACAGCAGCAGGCAGCTGAAAATCACACTATGTGCCAAATTGGGGCTACAATTTCCCTCAGGTTCACCAAAAATGATTTAAAAAATATTATGATGATGGTTCAATGGGGTGTTGGGAAACTTTTCTTGGCAAACGTTGAGCTCATTAATACCAACTGAGTATATCTTAAACAAATGGTAAATCTGAATTTATATAGAGCTTCTCTTGTCGTACTGACCACTAAAAGCGCTTTACACTACAGCCACATTCAACCAAACACACTCATAAATGCGCACACATTCATACACAGAATCACAGGTCGGGAGTTAACTTGGGGTTAATTACTTCTACATAAGGGCACATCGACATGTGGCAAGAGGATAATGGAATCGAACCCACAACTTTCGGATTGAAAGACGACTGTCCATTTTTGGATAGGAAATGTGAGATATTCACTAATACCACAGCCTACCTGAGTATTGCTGTTGACCATGTCCATCCCTTTATGACTACAGTGTACTCATAATGTAGCCAGTCAGTGTACAGTATATATATAAACATCTGAAACATCTGCAAGTAAAGACAAGTCTGTTAGATTCCTAAAAGTCTGCAATATCTTACAATTCCCTATCCAATAATGGAAACTAGTGTTATTCTGTTTTCTTCTTAAATACCACAAATGACTAGACGTGAAATGTTTCTATGGATAACCTATGTAAAGAATCTAAACAGCAGCTGTTTTTAATAAAAAAATGCTGAAATTATACTAGAAGGACAGAAGGAAACAACGCCCTCTGTTAAAAGAAACGCAGGTAAGCACAAGTAATGGAGCGATTGTTAATTAACTTCTGCAACAGGGTTAACCCTCCTCTCATCTTTCTGTGATTCTGATTTGATGTTTTTTATATAGTTGTTCTTTATTCGACGAGCCAATATTACCGAGATTGTAACTCGGTAATATTGCTCACACATAAACCTATGGAAGATATTAAAGTGGGCGCATAAAAATAAATAATGCTGCCTACCTCCAACAGAGTGGTGGTCCTGCAGACGTCATGTATCGTCGGTAAAGTTTGCCCGGAGGCCTGGTTCTGCGCACCGGATCGCCAAACCAAACAACGCTTCCACCCTCCCATCCCTCCGGACACGCACAGACAGTTTGCGCTGCCGAGGTCACTGGCCAATCACTCACTGAGACCAGATGTGAGTGATATAACCAGTTCATAATTACACCGTATTTAATTTGGCCAATTCTCTTACTTTCTAAAGTCCTTGTTTTTCTTCGTCCACCAACCGCGGCAGTGTTTGCGAGAGAGAAAGAGAGAGAGAAGGAGAAAGAGAGACAGAGAGAGAGTTGTGTCAGAACATCTGTTAGACTTATGCTTTAGTAGCTGCATTATCCCAGCACAGTTGAATAGCTTCGTCTGATCAGGATTCTGAATTCACATTGTGCAATCTTCTGAAATATGTAGTGATGGTATTTTTGTATTTTATTTAAGCTTTTTTTCCTTTTTTAAATATTCACTTAGATTAAAATCGTGGTCCTTGGCATATTCTCAAAATATTCTTTGCACAGCCGCCCTTGTTCTGTTTTCTGTAAACAAGATTTTACTTTTATTTATTGGTTATGTTAAATGTATTGCATAGCTTTCTAAAAATTGTGAAACGCAAACTACTAAAAAAGCTATGCATTACCATAATTTGTCTGTTAAACACAGCAACCATACTGCCACTGCATCCATCATGTAGCAGCACCACACATGGTCACCCATAGTGTGGCCATGTGTTATTGTAGGCTAGATTTAAAGCTATGCCTATAGATCTTTCAGTTTATTTTCCTCATTGTATTTTAACTGTTCCACCAGCACCTCAGCATATCAGATGCTGCTTGTTTTCTTTTTTTTTTTTTTTTTTTACATTTTTTTGAATATAAGTCGAATGGTTGATGAAGGAATTACTGACTACAGACTGTCATGCCACTGATCACTCTTTTATTCTTCGTGTATTACAGAAACTGGCCTACAGACCTGCGAGCACCTTAAGTCTGGGGAGGAGAAAGAACTGTTGATCAATTCAGTCCAACAGAGAATACTAACAAGTGAAAGTAAGAAAAGGTTTCCATCTGCAGGCAGATGGTGGTACTGCTGTTTATCACTCAAGCAAAACGTCAAACCTTCTATACTTATTTTATCAGTTCAGCATCTCAAGTGTACACATCCAGGGTAAAGTGGCAGTTTATGTACGATTAAAAACTAGGCCAGGATATACAATTTAACCAAATTAAACCATTAGTTGTAACATAACTTGTCAACTTCAACCGGAGAACATATTTTTAAGGGCAACCCCCTAACACTTTGTTGAATAACTATTTCACTCATATCATGCAGTATTCACTCTACTTTAGTAGGAGTCGTTAAATAGGGAACATCTTGACCACAGAATATTTTCCAATTCTCTTTTCTAAAGAATCAACAGATTTGTCAGATTCTAAAGACAACTCTTGTGAATGTTTGGACTTCCTGTGATACTAAAAAATAAAAATCATTTTCTTCCTCTTTTTTTCAGCTTTAATGCAGCAAGCTAAAGGCTTTGGGTCAAAATTTGAAGAAGTATCACCAGAACACGATGGTGACACAACCATGTTTTACTGCGGGTATAGTGTTCTTTTGGTGATGCTCGTTTTTGTGTTTGGTTTTGGAGATTTGAGCCAGGCCTGGATATTATACAGGAGATTGTTTTCACATGAGGAATACAGTAATGCTTGCGGGACATTTTTGCTGCTCGTTCAGTGTTGCTGTTGGTATCTTGGCTGCTTCGCTGACCAGTTTCTGTTTTTTGATTTCATAAACTGTGGAGATATGTCCAGCTTTTGGGATGCTACTATCGTTGCAGTGTTTCCCCAATTATTGATGATGATTTCTTGAGCCATACTGTTTATACAGCTGAAATCAGATACAATGAATTATTAAAATAGTCAGTCAGTCAGTCAGTCATTTCATTTTTGATTATTAAAATATATTTTTGAATATTTTCTTTTCTTTTTTCTCACTGTCTGATAGTAACTACCGTTCAACTACAATCATAGTCAATAAATTAAAATATGCATTCTGATGAGTCTCCTTAGCCAGATTAAAAGTGCCTTTTGAAATTAGCAACATTTAAGCAGGTATTAAACATACCATTTAGCCTACACTTCTGCATTTAAAAATGTTTTTGTTGATCTTAAATGTTGTGTTTTCGACAAGTGTAAGCACAAAATCATCATAATTAACACAAATAACGACTTGAAAACATCATTCTGACTGCAATTAATCTATACAATGTGTTTCACTTATTGATTTCAAAATAAACAACATTTTTAAATAATATTCTAAATTATTGTCTGTACACTCACCCTGCTTCAGGTCAGTTAGGATTACCATAATTTTCCAGAATAACGAGAGAAATTAGTTTTTTGGAGTTTTATTTTTATCTTCAACACTAGACATTTACATACATTAAATTGATTATTGTTATTACTTGGACTGTGAATTTCTGTGTTCATTAATTTGAGCTTCATTAACTCTTGGCATATCTTCCATATTTAAATCACTCCTTAGTTCTCAGATTCCAAGTTATATGTTCTGTACTTTCAGTGTTTTACATTTTACTTAAGATTTGATTTGAGTTACTTTTTTCGTGTGCATATGTTACTTCCTGTTTTATTTTGAAGTCTGTTTTTCTTTGAGGTCTGTGCTTCTTTTATTTCCTGTTTTCTCTGTTTTGGAGCGTCTTTTGTCACCTTTTGGTAGGTATCTTGATTCCTTCTCATATTGGGATGTTTTCGTTTCTAGTTTGTTCACTTTTCTGGTGACTGTTTGTTTCCCTTGATGCCTGTGTATTTATTATGTTATTATGTTTATCTTTCAGTTTTGCTTCTCACAGCTGCACTGCATCAGTTAATCACCAACCCAGCTCCTTTTGTTAATACTGACTATTTTACCTGCCTGCCTCCTGTCTTCATTTTGTGTTACTAGACAGATTATGAAGTTATATGTCTTTAACTGTTTGACACTGCTCAGATTATGAAGTCATGGTTTTTAAAAATTCATCATATCTTAATTGACAACATTAGTCAAGTAAATTGGAGGCACACTCGTGGATTTATTTTTTTAAAACTTAAATACACCTCAAATACACTGCTTGCTTGCATGCCATCATTAAAAAAATTTAATCTGACAAAATATGTTCTGTTTTAGATTACTAAGGGTTACCAAAATGATTAATGTAATCACAAATGTATTGTTAAAAGTGTTAATGCATTTCATCAGCATTTGGTAGTTAACTTTTGAAGTAGATAATTTGGGTTAAATAGTTTGGGTATCCTTCCACACGCTTCTCACAATAGTTTGCTGGCATTTTGCCCATTCCTTGTCATAGAACTGGGGTAACAGGGTCAGGTTTGGAGGCCACCTTGCTCACATGCCTTTTAAGCTCTGCCTACAAATTTTCTGATGGACTGAGATCAGAGCTTTGTGATGATAACTCCCGACCTGATGTCTAAATCAGCAGTATGCCTTAGAACATTGCCCATTGAAAGATCAATTTCTACCCAAGCCTGAACGTCCAGGCTGATGTCTTTAGATGTTGCCACTTATTGTTTTTTTCTCATGATGAAATTTATTTTGTGCACCAGTCCCTCCTCGAGAAAATGGCTTTCAAATGAATGTCACTGTCACTGAGTACATTTGCAAACTCTAATCTAGCTGTTTTATGTGAACATCAGAGCAATGGGTTCTTCCTCAGTGAGAGGCCTTTCAGCCCGTGTTGGTACAGGTCTCATTTTATTGTTAATAATAACTGTTTTACCAGCTTCAGCCAGCATCTTCAAAAGATCTTTTACTTTTGTTCTTGAGTGGTTGCACACATTTCACACCGAAACACATTCATCTATATATATAGAACATGTTTCATTCTATATAAAATTACACTGTGGATTAAAATTATTTATTTGTTTATTTAGAACAATGCGATTCTATTGCCCCTTTGTAACCCCTTTGCGATGTGGGGTTTTAGCTAAGTGATGCAAATGTGAAGGGTATCAATTTCAGAAGACTTGATGTTTTTCGTAAAACCAAAGATGTTTAAAATTGCATTAATTTAGCATTCGTTTTTACAGTCGTGGAACGAGGTTTTATTTTCAAACTATACAATTTGTTATTCAGTTGGCTTGAACAGGAAAATTATCTCACTAAAAGAAATAAATAACCATGGTCACCTTTTATTACTTACATATAGTATAGGTGTTTGAGACATTTAAGATCCACTGTAATTGTTTTCATGTATTTGACCCTTGTGATTTTGTGGTATTTTCCATAACTTAAATGAGGAAAACTGGTTTTATTTTTATTTTATTTGTCTATAAACTTTACATCTATCTTTGTTTTTTCAACATTATAAATACTTTATCTTAACATGCAGTTTAGATGTATTTATTTAAGATAATACTAACTTACGTATTCTTGTGATTCTCATTCCTCATAAAACATGAATTGCTCACAAACAGCCACAAAATTCTGAATATCCCAGATGGATTTAACCCAGATATTCTTGAGTGAAATTTATTCCAGGAAACTGGCAACATATCCTAGCGGGCCTTCTTTCCTTCTCCCACTCATTTTCTCCCACTGATTCTTCTGTCTTGAGAGCTAATCTACTACAGTACTCTGTCACTGCTATAATTTCTTACCTGAGTGACGAACATAGGACAAAGAGAGTAGGGTTAGGGTAAACAGACGAGAGGACGTCCAAGGGGAAAGATTTTATGTCTTCTTTATGCTTTTTGTCAGCCATATTTGCTCATAGGGTTATATAATTTAATTTTTTTTTTGGGTGGGGAGGGGGTGGGTGGGTGCTGCGAGTTCACAGATTGGAGAAGTGAGATTGAATTACTAATCAGTCACTCAGTAATATCCTTATTGATCCACAAGCAATACAATAGTAGACATAAAGGATAAAAAAAAGAGCAAAATAAAAATTTGTGAGAGTATATTTTTGTGTGTTTTTCCAAGGGGACTGTGAGACAACATCTTTCATTTCATATTAATCTGGATGGAAGACACACATCCAGAAATTGCACAGTTCTAACGATAAAGCAATGTTAGGCTTGTGAATCTAGTGATCTAAAAACAGAAAACAGTAGAAAGAGAGGGAGACAGAGAAACCGAAACCAGGAGTGATTGTAGAACATGGTTTTAGAGCTTATGACTTATTTATGTGAGTGGGATATTTTAAGGCCATCACATTATGTCTGGGAGCAATGAGTTTGTGGGAAGTACAGAGAGGAGAACATGAAGTGAATATCATTGCCTTTGTTTTTACTGTGGTTACTACTTTGCAAAGCCCTCAGTGACACATACAAGATTATGAACCCTTCATTCCCAGGCTCACGTATAAAATTACAAAATGCCTATAAAGCACAGTAAACGGCGCATTCATTAACATTTTTCCCTCTGAGAAATCCTGTGAATGGCTCATTTTCAGCATGACATACAAAATTAACAATATGTGTATTATTTGTTTCTGCATTCATGTTTTCAGCTCATTTTTAAAGGTATAAACGTTTGTAATACTTTTGTTAAAAAGTATTTATGGTTGCTTTGTTTATAAGTAAAGCATAACATTTAGTCTGTATCCTAATCATAAACAGGCAGATGCACAGTATTGTAGGTTCCAGGCTTTGCTGAATAGGTTCGTTTCAATTAATTAGGATAAAATTACTTTATCTCAATATGTCCATTTCAACGGTGAAGCTCAAATCAAATAGATTCATTACACACAGTGATATATTTCAAATATTTAGTTTTGTTCATTTTTATCCTTATGACTTATGGAATATTATATAAGACCAATTAAAAAAGCAATTTTAAAACAGAAATGTCAGCCTATTGAAAAATAAATAAAAACCTATTCAATAAATAAGAGTATTATTGAAAAGTTCATTTATTTCATACATTTTTTTTCTTTTTATTATTCACTATTTTATGATGTTTTAAAGTATTTTTTTTCTGTTAAGATTAGAATATTATATCAGACAAATAAAAAACATTTTAATACAGGAAAGAGGGCTTAATAAAAAGTATGCTTAACACCAGCTTAAAGGTTATTTTCAAAAGGTACTTTTATTCTGACAAACGAGCCTCACCAGAAAGCATTTTCTAATTTATTGAATATAAATATATTAATATATGTCTGTACTGGCAGTAAAGCTTACTGGCAGTAATTACCATTAAAACTCTCCACTAGGTGGCAGAAATGAAGGTGAAGAAACATTACAACAGGCTGCACAGCTGATTAAATTGTTGCTCTCTGATTATTTTTTTTTCTGTGAAATGTCTCAAAGTATAAACATGATGCATACATGTGTCATTACTTTCATGTTTTCTACATTACAGACTCAGTTTTATTTTTTCCAAGTTATTTGTGAAAAGCAGGAGGTTTTAGATGTAATCGTCCTGAACAACAGATCCTTATTTGATATTTATGGGAGGTTTTTTTAGCTGGAAATACATTACTATATTTACTGGTTTATTTGGCCTGCATATGCATCACTGAAAATACACACATCTGAAAATACTTACAGAATAAACAAATCGACACTTGCAAAAGGTGGATGAGTGGAGATTATTCTGCAAAGTTACTGAAAAGTGCTGTACTGTAGAAGATATGAATCTTAACAATGTGATGTAAAATACAAGTATAAACAATCATTTAGTCTGCCAAACTGCAATCTGTTTGTGAGGTTGTCATTATTCCAGGCGATTGTTGAGGCATCAATCTGAGTTTTCCCAAGTTTTTGACATATAGATCAGTCTAAAATGTGTTTAATACTGTTTAATACTGGCAAAATCAAAGAACACGATCCTCCAAGTGTTGTCTGTTTTGTTCAGATGACTGAAAAGTGCTTGTTTGCGTACTTAGGTGGGGCAGAAGGAGTCTCCCCATGACCTTCATGATTTGGGATGTCTCAGAGTAGCAGGTCTATAGTCATTAAGGACTGAGGGATGCACCTTTTTATGTACTGAAACAGATCAGGATGTCTTCCACAGCACCGGAACCTTCTCCTTGGTCATGCTATCTCGTCTATTAAGAACAAAAGTTGTTAATAGATGAGATAAATGTAACTCCCTATGTTGTTTTATTCACCAATCTTCAATGTGTATTTGGCCTATAGACCACCCCATTTACCACCCCAACTTTCTCTCTCACAGTCCCCATTGCTGCTGAGGTTGCTGTGTTTTTTTTGCTGGGATTTTTTGGATGTTGCAGCTAGTCATGCCTGTTTTTTTGTGACTGCAAACATACAGTACTGTGCAAATGTTTTAGGGAGGTGTGAAAAAATGCTGTAAACAAAGAATGCTTTCAAAAATTGAAGTGTTTATCATTTAGTTTCATCAATCAACAAAATGCAGTGAATGAACAAAAGAGAAATCTAAATCAAATCAATAATTGGTGTGACCACCCTTTGCCTTCAAAACGGCATCAATTCTATTAGGTACACTTGCACACTGTTTTTGAAGGCACTCAGCTGGTAGGGCTTTTTCTGACATCTTGGAGAACTAACCACAGATCTTCTGTGGATGTCGGCTTTCTCACATCCTTCTGTCTCTTCGTGTAATCCCAGACACACTCGATGATGTTGAGATCAGGGATCTGTGGGGGCCACACATCACTTCCAGTAATTCCTATTCTTCTTTACTCTGAATATAGTCCTTAATGACTTTGGCTGTATGTTTGGGTTCGCTCACTTAGCATTTTGTAAATTGATCAAAAATAAACAATCATCATTTATATTTCTGAAAGTATTTTTTGTTTCCATGATTTTTTCACACCTGCCTAAAACTTTTGCACAGTACTGTATATATATAATATATCAGTCAGTCAGTCGTTTTCTACCGCTTATTCCATAGTGGGTCGCGGGGGAGCTGGTGCCTATCTCCAGCAGTCTATGGGCGAGAGGCAGGATACACCCTGGACAGGTCGCCAGTCCATCGCAGGGCAACACACAAACAACCATGCACACACTCATTCACACACCTAAGGGCAATTTAGAGTGACCAATTAACCTAACAGGCATGTCTTTGGACTGTGGGAGGAAGCCGGAGTACCAGGTGAGAACCCACGCATGCACGGGGAGAACATGCAAACTCCATGCAGAAAGACCCCTGGCCGGGAATCGAACCCCGGATTGCTGCAAGGCGACAGTGCTACCAACTGCGCCACCGTGCAGTTATATATAATATATATATATATATATATATAACTGTTATAAGACCATGCAGCCTTCATTTAATCAGCCAACACTGTAGTGAAGAACAATGTGGGAAACAATGTGGGTTCCATTGATAATTGGCAAACATTTTGGGGAAAACCTGGTCTGATCCGGAGAGACGGCATCCATCCCACTTTGGATGGAGCAGCTCTTCTTTCTAGGAATCTGGCCGAATTTATTAGTTCTCCAAACCTCTGACAACCCAGGGTTCAGACCAGGAAGCAGGGTCATAGTTTAACACTCCTCTCTGCAGCTTCTGTACTGCTACCCACCCATTACCCTATTAAGACAGTGTCTCGCCCACGGCCAAAATTGAATAGATTAAAAAATAATCTAAAACGAGAAAATAAGGAAAATCTAATAAAAATAAACACAACTCAGGCTAAAAAAAAAATAAAACGAATGTGGCTTACTGAAAATAAGATCTCTCTCTTTAAAGACTTTGCTAGTTAATGACCCTGATTTGTGACAATCAGATGGATTTATTTTGTCTCACAGAAACCTGGCTGCAGCAAGAGGATTATGTTACTATAAATGAGTCAACTCCTACTAATTATTTAAATTTTCACATTCCTCGAAATACTGGGCGAGGAGGAGGAGTAGCAACCATCTTTCAGTCCGATTTATTGACTAGTCCGAGTACGAGTAAAACCACTTCTGTTTGTTGTTTTGTACCGGACACCAGGCCCTTACTCTCAATTTTTAGATCAGTTTTAAGACCTTTTTATCTGATTTAGTGTTAAATACAGATAATGTTATTATAGTGGGGGATTTTAACATTCATGTTGACACTGAAAGTGTAATAATCCTAGGTTTCTCTTTAGTACAGTTGCTAAACTTACACAGTCATAGCTCTGTTGAGCCATCCATTCCCTTAGCTCTTAGCATAGCAGTTATGAGTTTATGGGATTCTTTTTAAATAAAATTGATTCTATTAAAAAGAAAATCGTTGATATAATCCCAAAGATGATTACTTCATCCTCAGCAAGTGAGACAAGATTGGAAATAACTGTAGAAACTGATCTGTGTTTGGACTGCTTTGATCCTGTGGAGCTTCCTGAGTTTTCAGAACTATTAGCTTCATCTAAACCTTCAAGTTGTATGTTAGACCCAATCCCAACCAAATTATTTAAGAAAGTGTTTCCTCTGATTACCAGCCCCATTTTAGATATGATTAATTTATCCTTAGTAAATGGATATGTACCACAAGCTTTTAAGGTAGCTGTAATTAAACCTTTGCTTAAGAAACCTTCACTTGATCGAGATGACTTAAAAAATTACAGACCTACATCCAATCTTCCATTCTTATCTAAAATTCTTGAGAAAATAGTTGCTAATCAAATGTGTGAGCATTTACACAGCAATGACCTCTTTGAAGAGTTTCAGTCAGGCTTCCGAGCTCATTATAGCACTGAAACAGCTCTGCTGAAAGTCACTAATGATATTCTTCTAGCCTCAGATAATGGACTTGAGTCTGTACTGGTTCTGTTAGATCTCAGTGCTGCATTTGATACAGTCGATCACAATATTGTCTTAGAAAGGCTGGAATATGCTGTAGGGATCAGGGGAACAGCACTAGGCTGGTTTAAATTGTGTTTGTCTGACAGATTCCAGTTTATTCATGTAAATGATAAATCATCTTTAAACTCCAGGGTTAATTGTGGAGTACCACAGGGTTCAGTACTTGGGCCAATTCTCTTTACTATATATATGCTTCCAATAGGTAAAATTATCAGTCAGCATAGAATAAATTTTCACTGCTGATGATACTCAGCTTTACTTATTCATAAATCCTGATGAGCCCAACCAGTTAGATAGACTACAAGCATATCTTGAAGACATAAAAACTTGGATGACCTTAAATTTTCTGCTTCTAAATTCAGACAAGACAGAAGTTGTCGTCTTTGGACCGGAGTCTTTAAAAAAGAGAATGCTTAGTCAATCACTTAACCTGGATGGCATTAAATTGACCTCCGGTAATAAAGTAAAAAACCTTGGTGTTATTTTTGACCAGGACATGTCATTTAAATCCCATATTAAACAGGTTTCTAGGATTTCCTTCTTTCATCTCCGGAACATTGCCAAAATTAGAAATATCCTGTCCAGAAGTGACGCTGAAAAACTAGTCCATGCATTTGTTACTTCAAGGCTGGACTATTGTAATTCGTTACTATAAGGATGTCCACAAAATGCAGTTAAAAGCCTTCAGCTGATTCAAAATGCTGCAGCAAGAGTTCTGATGAAAATTAAAAAGAGACATCATATTTCCCCTATTTTAGCTTCCCTTCATTGGCTCCCTGTTACATCCAGAATAGAATTTAAAAGTCTCCTCCTCACATATAAAGCCCTTAATGATTTAGCTCCATCATACATCAGAGATATGATTGTTCCATACGTTCCTAACAGAGCACTTCGTTCTCAGACTGCAGGTTTACTGGTGGTTCCTAGAGTCTCTAGATGTAGAACTGGAGGCACATCCTTTAGTTATCAGGCTCCTCTCCTGTGGAACCAGCTCCCAGTTTTAGTCCGTGAGGCACCCTGTCTACTTTTAAGGCTAGGCTTAAAACTTTCTTTTTTGATAAATAATTGATAATTGATAATCCATTATCTGAGGCTGTAAGAATATCATTAGTGACTTTCAGCAGAGCTGTTTCAGTGCTATGAAGCCTGACTGAAACTCTTCAAACAGGTCATTGCTGTGTAAATGCTCACACATTTGATTAGCAACTATTTTCTCAAGAATTTTAGATAAGAATGGAAGATTGGATATCGGTCTGTAATTTATTAAGTCATCTCGATCAAGCGAAGGTTTCTTAAGTAAAGGTTTAATTGCAGCTACTTTAAAAGCTTGTGGTTCATAACCATCTACTAAAAATAGATTAATCATATCTAAAATGGGGCTGGTAATCAGAGGGAACACTTCCTTAAATAATTTGTTTGGGATTGGGTCTAACATACAAGTTGAAGGTTTAGATGAAGCTAATATTTCTGATAACTCAGGAAGCTCCACAGGATCAAAACAGTCCAAGCACAGATCAGGTACTACAGTTACTTCTAATGTTGTCTCACTTGTTGAGGATGAAGTAATCATCTTCGGGAGTATGTCAAAGATTTTCTTTTTAATAGAATCAATTTTATTTTGGAAGAATCCCATTAAGTCATGACTGCTGAGAGCTAAGGGAATGGATGGCTCAACAGAGCTATGACTCTGTGTAAGTTTAGCAACTGTACTAAAGAGAAACCTAGGATTATTTTTGTTCTCTTCTATTAAGGATGAGAAATAAGCTGTTCTAGCTTGGTGAAGTCTCTTTTTATACAACAGTAGGCTATTTTTCCAGATTAAGTAGGAATCCTCTAGGTGTGTAGAGCGCCATTTTCGCTCCAATTTTCTAACATTGTGCTTTAAAGTACGCAGCTCTGAATTAAACCAGGGAGCCTGCCTCCTATGAATAATTACCTTCTTTTTCAAGGGGCTTCATTGTGTAATACACCATGCAATGATGAAGTAACACTCTGAACAAGAGAATTCATTTGTGAAGGGGAAGAAACAAAATTATTGCCCTCCACTGTGTTTTTCTGTGATAATGAGGAAATTAAAAGTGGAACAGATTCTGTAAAGGTTGTTACAGCATTGTCTGATAATGATCTACTATAATGAAATTTTCTTTCAGGTGTGGAGTACTCTGTTAAATTAAACTCAAAGGTTATTAAAAAATGGTCAGACAGGACAGGGTTATGAGAAAATATTGTTATGTCTTAACACTCAATGCCATATGTCAGCACAAGGTCCAGAGAATGAAGACAAACGTGGGTAGGTTTGTTAATGTTTTGAGTAAAGCCAATTGAGTCTAAGATACCATTAAAGGCTATATTTAAGCTATCAAAGTGTCAACATGAATGTTAAAATCCCCCACTATAATAACTTTATCTGTATTTAACACTAAATCAGATAAAAGGTCTGAAAACTGATCTAAAAATTGAGAGTAAGGGCCTGGTGGCCGGTACAAAACAACAAACAGAAGTGGTTTTAGTGCTTTGCAATTTGGATGAGGAAAACTAAGGATTAAATATTCAAAAGAGTTGTAGCTATTGATTGGTCTGGGACTAGTCAGTAAATCGGACTGAAAGATGGTTGCTACTCCTCCTCCTCGCCCAGTATTTCGAGGAATGTGAAAATTTAAATAATTAGTAGGAGTTGACTCATTTATAGTAACATAATCCTCTTGCTGCAGCCAGGTTTCTGTGAGGCAAAATAAATCAATCTGATTGTCACAAATCAGGTCACTAACTAGCAAAGTCTTTGAAGAGAGAGATCTTATGTTCAGTAAGCCACATTTAATTGTTTTATTTTTATTTTTAGTCTGAGTTGTGTTTATTTTTATTAGATTGTCCTGATTTCCTCTTTTTAGATAATTTTTTATCTATTCAATTTTGGCCGTGGGCGAGACACTGTCTTAATAGGGTAATGGGTGGGTAGCAGTACAGAAGCTGCAGAGAGGAGTGTTAAACTATGACCCTGCTTCCTGGTCTGAACCCTGGGTTGTCAGAGGTTTGGAGAACTAATAAATTCGGCCAGATTCCTAGAAAGAAGAGCTGCTCCATCCAAAGTGGGATGGATGCCGTCTCTCCGGATCAGACCAGGTTTTCCCCAAAATGTTCGCCAATTATCAATGTAGCCCACATTGTTTTCTGGACACCACCTAGACAACCAGCGGTTGAATGACAGCATGCGGCTAAACATGTCATCACTGGTCAGATCGGGGAGGGGACCAGAGAAAATTACGGAGTCCGACATTGTTTTGGCAAACTTACACACCGAAGCAGCACTAACTTTAGTGACATCCGATTGACGTACCCGGGTGTCATTACCGCCAGCGTGAATAACAATCTTACTGTATTTACGCTTATCCTTAGCCAGCAGTTTCAGGTATGATTTGATGTCGCCCGTTCTGGCCCCTGGCAGACATTTGGCTATGGTCGCTGGTGTCTCTAATGCCACGTTTCTAACTATGGAGCTGCCAGTTACCAGAGTTGGCTTCTCAGCGGGTGTGTCACTGAAAACTTTCCTTTTTGATAAAGCTTATAGTTAGAGTGGCTTAAGTTATCCTGAGCTATCTCTGTAGTTATGCTGCTCTAGGCTTAGGCTGCTGGAGGACATAATGACCACTTTCACCCTCTTCGCTACATTCTCACACTACTCTACAATTTTGCATTATTTGCTGTTATTTCAGCTTTTAACTTTGTTCTCTCTCTTTTCTCTTCCTAGAAGCTACACCTGGCCTGACTCTGTGTCTACCTGTGACACCTTTCTGGAGAGGGGCATCGTCCAAGCTTCTCCTGGCAACAACTTAATGCTCACCCTCTACCGATGATCCACACGGCCCTGTCTTTCATTGTTTAACCCTTTCTCTGTCCTAGACATGGCAATTGACTGAGCTTTTGCTGTGACTAACTCTATGTGCTCTCTTTCAGACTCTAACCTTGAAAACTGGCTCAGAGTTTATATGTTCTATCTTTCTAGGTGAAACGACTAAAGGAGCTACATCCATTAACATTTACTTTTCCTTTCCATAGAAAGGACTCCTGGATCAGTGCTTCTTTGTTCTTTTGGGTCTCTGCTCTGTTCTCTCAAACCCCCAGTCGGTCGTGGCAGATGGCCACTCACACTGAGCCTGGTTCTGCTGGAGGTTTCTTTCTGTTAAAAGGGAGTTTTTCCTCTCTACTGTCGCTACATGCATGCTCAGTATGAGGGATTGCTGCAAAGTTAACGCCAGTGACTGTCCACTGTCTCTACATGCTCATCCGGGAGGAGTGACTGCTACAAATCTCTGACTCGATGCAATCTGTTAGGTTTCCTTAGATAGAAATAGTTTTTATCCAATTTGAATAAATAACTGAATCTGACTGCACTGTTCAATGATTAGGATTAATTGTAATGTATGTATCTGACTTTTGTGAAGTGCCTTGAGACGACATTTGTTGTGAATTGGCGCTATATAAATAAACTGAATTGAATTGAATTGAATTGAAAAACACAGGGAACGTTTCAGTCAAAAGAGGAGATTGATAAAAGATAAAAAAAGAGAGTGTCACCTTATTCCAAGACAAACATGAATATAAATGTGAGCACATTAACTGCACAGCATCCCCCATTGAGAATTATGGGCCATAAAGAAAGTTCAGATTTACAGACCATTAAGTACGTTATGTATAAGGTGGTAAATCAGTTCTCACTGCAATGGGAAAGTGCTCCCAGGCATTCATTTAGCTTATAGGATATAGGCTCATATTACATACAGACACAAGTGCACTTGTGTTGATCAGGATGATTGAAGAGAAGAAACTGGTAAATGTATTTCAAATACAATACAGACCAAAAGTTTGGACACACCTTCTCATTCAAAGAGTTGTCCTTATTTTCATGACCATGAATATTGTAGCTTCACACTGAAGACATCAAAACTATGAATTAACACATGTGAAATTATATACTGAACAACAAAGTGTGAAACAACTGAAAATATGTCTTATATTCTAGGTTCTTCAAAGTAGCCACCTTTGCTTTGATTACTGCTACGCACACTCTTGGCATTCTGTTGATGAGCTTCAAGAGGTAGTCACCTAAAATGATTTTCCAACAGTCTTGAAGGAGTTCCCAGAGATGCTTAGCACTTGTTGGCCCTTTTGCCAAACCACCTCGATTGGGTTCAGGTCCGGTGACTGTGGAGGCCAGGTCATCTGGCACAGCACCCCATCACTCTCCTTCTTGGTCAAATAGCCCTTACACAGCCTGGAGGTGTGTTTGGGGTCATTTTCCTGTTGAAAAGTAAATGATGGTCCAACTAAACGCAAACCGGATGGAATAGCATGCCGCTGCAAGATGGTGCGTTAGCCATGCTGGTTCAGTATGCCTTCAATTTTGAATAAATCCCCAACAGTGTCACCAGCAAAGCATCCCCACACCATCACACCTCCTCCTCCATGCTTCACAGTGGGAACCAGGCATGTAGAGTCCATCCATTCACCTCTTCTGCGCCGCACAAAGACACGGTGGTTGGAACCAAAGATCTCAAACTTGGACTGAGCTGCTGTTAACCTGCGATTTCTGAGGCTGGTGACTCGGATGAACTTATTGTCCGCAGCAGAGGTGACTCTTGGTCTTCCTTTCCTGGGGCGGTCCTCATGTGAGCCAGTTTCTTTGTAGCGCTTGGGGTCTGCACTTGGGGACACTTCAAAGTTTTCCCAATTGTTCGGACTGACTGACCTTCATTTCTTAAAGTAATGATGGCCACTCGTTTTTCTTTACTTAGCTGCTTTTTTCTTGCCATAATACAAATTCTAACAGTCTATTCAGTAGGACTATCAGCTGTGTACTGTGTCCACCTCCTGCACAACACAACTGATGGTCCCAACCCCATTTATAAGGCTTGAAATCCCGCTTATTAAACCTGACAGGGCACACCTGTGAAGTGAAAACCATTTCAGGTGACTGCCTCTTGAAGCTCATCAACAGAATGCCAAGAGTGTGCGTAGCAGTAATCAAAGCAAAGGTGGCTACTTTGAAGAACCTAGAATATAAGACATATTTTCAGTTGTTTCACACTTTGTTGTTCAGTATATAATTTCACATGTGTTAATTCATAGTTTTGATGTCTTCAGTGTGAAGCTACAATATTCATGGTCATGAAAATAAGGACAACTCTTTGAATGAGAAGGTGTGTCCAAACTTTTGGTCTGTACTGTATTACACTCAATGGACAATTTTACTTTTAGCTGACAGGGTGAAATGAATTTAATTTATTGTTATATAATAGCCAGGATATAAAATGTATAGAAAACCAGAAAAAGAAAGAACATGACACACAAAACAAAATGCAAAACGCCACAAATGTGAGATATAACCTTTATATTGCTTAAAAGATTTGCACATTGCATGCCTGGACGAATTTTTCATACTTTACATATAGAATAGCCTGCTGCCAAACACATAATTATCGAATTAGCTGATTAATCAGATATAACTGAAAGAGACCCTTAAAGATACAAAACAAAAATTACTCTGAAGTTAGCAAACATGCAGTAGGGATGTTTTGTATGTAAAAAAGCATTTTTAATTTATGCCTTTAAAACGAATGAAATCCTGAAATCCTCTGTTTTTATGACGTAAAAAAGATATTTTTTCAACCTACATAATTGGAAAAATAAATCTGTGGAACTATACCCATTAGTTATCCTGAAAGCTGCTAGACTGCCTTTCTCAGCTAACATACCGGAACCCAGTCAACTGAGACGTCCAGAGGGAGTTCTGCACTCCACCTATTATGTCTGGGAGGAGAATCAGCTCAACCACTGTGCATTACCAAGGTGCTTAGAGTTGCTGGAGATGGAGGGAAGTGAACACAAGAGAAAATTAGTAAGAAATGAAGTGTTGGAGGGGCAAATAACTAAAAAGGAGAAGAAAAAAACAAAAGCTGCGGCAAGAGCAGGGGGATAAACTGAGATTAGAAGGTGAGCAAAACAGCTGCTAAAAAGTTTATGCACAAATTCCCACTTAGAAATACACATACATATATCATCATGAACAGGATTGTCATATTAATTCTGGCTTTTAACTATGTACTTAAACTGTTCTTTAGAACTTTTAGAACTTTAGAACTTCAATATATTTTTTAAAGAAGAAGGAAGATTTGGTGCACTAATTTAGATTTATAGAGGATTTTTTAAACCACACCAGACCAAATTATATATGCTCAAATATAAACATAAACCTCTACCAATGTCTGGATAAATGTCCCTTAGCTAGCTGCAGGAACACCATTCTTCAATTAACTACAAATTAACAACCTAAAAGTTGACACTTGGACCCAATCAGTGTTCAAACAGGACAATGATGTTAATATGCCAAATGCATATTGGCACTGGTTTTGGAATAGTTAAAGCAGGCTAACATTAGGCTTCTGGAATGGTCTCGAAAATTAATACAGAGGATTGATTCAAATTCTCAAAACTACCTAAAAATTACTCTGTGGCCACCACAAAACTGCCACTTGAACTGTTTGTGTCGTGTCGCCTATCACTTGGAAATAACTATGGAACTTTGCAAAGCATTTTAAGGCTTTGATTGCTGTAATGCAAATAATGCTAAATTGGTACTGCTTTTATGGTGATTTCTTATCTTTTGTAAGATGCTTACCAGAAACTTCTTGGTTGAATGAAAATAATTTCAATTCTAAATCTGGCAGAGGTATAAATAATTTTGGGCTTAACTCTATGTGCGATACTTTGAAACATTGACAGGCAATTAAGCAAGAGTTGATTACGACCCATCAGGTCAAATCTGATCATTTTGGCATGGGATAAAAATTTATGTGGCTCACTGTAAGAGTCCAGCAAGCACATTGTCAAAGAAATTAGAGAACAGATAAATGTATGTGAAAGGTCATATCTGGATGTTTATGGTCACTAGAGAAGATGATTAGTTAAAAATTCATCATTATGGGATCCATGAAAAGAAACACAACAGTAACTTGTGCTTATGTAGAAGTTGTTCTTTTTACTGATATCATCATTCAGACCACTGCATGTTCCAGATTTACAGTCTGTTAAAATAATGACACTGGAGTCTGAAGAGTTTCCTGACTACCATATTTATGTCCATCGGAGGCCCATGTATAGAGCATGGCAAGCATTCAGACAGATGATTCTTCTTTAGCCAACAATATACAGTTTGTCTCATGGTTCAGTCTTTTCCACACAGTGGTGAAAATGGATACACAGAAAACTGAGAAGCTAAATTATCAAGAAGCACAGATTATCTAGGTTTTATGAATGACACTCAGTTGGCTCAAGTTACAGAAAGTAGACATGTTAAGACTCAAAGTATTTGAGCAAGGCCTGTGTGTGTATTTTTAACAGACCTCAGTTTGTTAAAGTACATGATAAAATAATTTCTGGTAGCGCATTTATTCGGTTTTTATTGAAATTATCTTTACTATATATATCCCTTAAATTTTGATTAGATCAGCAGCATATATCTCAGTTTCCTAACACATAGTCTAGTCAGAGTCTAAACATGGCAGAAGCTTTAAGCTTTTTTAGACAGAAGACATCAGATAAAGCAGCTGCAAGTTTTAGATACATTAGCAAGGCTACGCAAGTGCAATCCCATCGGCAGTAGTAGGTCCTTTATGGCGTTCAGGTTGAACAAAGCCTCATGTAGGTTTTCCATCCTGATATCAGGCATGTCCATTAAAGTTGTTATCCACAGGCAGTGTATGAACACAAGTTATATGCATTCAAATGGTCAGGCTGGGGTTGCATGTGTAAATATCCACTTATTTGTGTTGCTGACAACACAAATGAGCGGTTTTCTGCAGTTCACATCCAGTCCTTGTCTCCTGTTGGATTCTTCAGGAGAAACGTTTTGTCTTGGCAGAGTGTCACTTCAATTGTGTGTTTGGTAACAACAACTGAAAGCAGTGTTCAAGGCCAAGCTTAAAGTGGCATAGGTGTTCCACAACAGACAGTTTATAGAAATAAGCAAAACCCAATGTATAAAAAAAGGAAACTGTGGTGTAGGCAGTGTTTATTTAACATCTATTATCAGATGTACTATGTCTTCGCAACAGTTTTCTCCTGTTTCCTGTAATATAGGCCTCAGCAGACACGGTAACTCATCCCACAAATTAACTCATGCTTGTGAATCACATCTCCAGGGTGTAACAGGGCATTTTTTAACTATTCCTATGTTTGACTTGCTATATGCATATGTTATGTATGCAGTGCACAGGATGTAAATGGTATGCGAGGATACATTAGAACACACTGACCACCACCGTCATTTGAGCTTGCAGTTAACAGGACTAGCTACAATGTTGTCTCTAAAAGCTCAACACTCAACTTATGTGTGTCTAAAAGCTTTCCATTTCCCTTGCTGTCTCCTGAACACACACATGCACAGATAAAGATCCACTCCACACACCAAGCTTGATGGAACGATACGTCAGTGAGAGGAGCACTCAGACGTTTCCTTGGAGCATTATAATACACTCAGCTGAGCAACAACTCTGACTGACCCACTATGAATCTTGTTGCATCCACTAGGCTGGCAGCAGGTAGTAGCTGTTGAGCTTTTATTTTGACAGACTACAAAACACTGAACTGCAGGGAGAAGGAATGAATATCTAACATCCAACAGTGGATTATAGGTTTTATACTCCTTGATGGGAAATCACCATAATTTATAATTCCCATATTCACCAACTGTCATGCTTTCACTGTTTCCTCTCATGAACTACCTGTAGGTTCATAAGAACTCATAAACACACAGCACTCTGTTAAAATGGATTGTTACCCAAGTGCCAGATCCTCAGGGGATATTGGAGTATAATTACGTCAATTTAATATTTAAATGTTATTCATCTTAGGGCATCCTAGGAAAGCTTAGGGCTACAACTTTAAAGCACATGCAGTTCTACAAAAGCAGGATAACATCAGTTAAGGAGGAACAGCAAATGGTGACCCTGCCTGTCCTACATCACTGCATTAATGTATAATAGACCAATAAAATGACTGCAGGACTAACAGGATAATAAACAACAATGATAAATACATAACACTAGGGTGTTGGTCCCCCACGTTGCTGTCCAAACAGCCCTGAGTTGTCGAGGCATGGACTCCATTAGACCCCTGAAGGTGTGCTGTGTATCTGGTTCCAATGTGTTTGCAGTAGATGCTTTAAAGGTGCTTTCACAACAGGATAATCCAGGGGACTCAGTTTGATTAGAAAAGGAATGCCAAAAAATTAATATCTCCATTCATTCTGGTGAACTTTCATTCTACACTTTTGGAATAAGACCAACCCACAGGGATAACATCATACAGCTGCAACAGCTGCTTGTTTGCGGTGGTATTGCCAAAATGATTAGGAATGTTAAAATAAACATCTGCATAAATGGCAGGAAAAAGGGTTCCCAGCGAAACATTGCCCATAGCACCACAATGGCCCTGCCGTCTTGTTTTTCCCATAGTGCATCTTGTTCCCCAGGTGAGCAATGCACATGCACGTAAACATCAAAATGAAAGAAAACCTGATTAATCACACCAGATGATCTTCTTCTGTCCAGTTCTAATATTCTGCAGATTATTGCCACTTTCAGCGGTGGATTAGCATGGGCACCTTGACTAGCATACTGCAATCCAAAATCATAGGCAACAAACTATGATGCACTGCGTATTTTCATTCAAAGAATATACAGAACTAGCATTAACATATTCTGCAATCTGAACTACTGTTACCCATCTGTTGGATTAAGCCACATGACACATTCTTCACTCCCTACATGCATCAGTGAGCCTTGACCGCCCATGTCCCTTGTTAAACTAATTCCAATCCTTAGGATGGCCCATCTTTCATGCTTCTAAAAAAGTTCAGTGTTATTCACTTCTCCTGTCATTGGTTATTGTGTTATGCCTGATTAGTGTATGTTTTTGCAGCCTAAGATACCCTAAGCAACATGGAAGCTTACATCTGAATAACATCTGTAATTTGATTGGCTCCAGAAGAAGGTAGTTTACAAATTTGGACTTCTTGCTTGGGAGAGAATTACAGGGGAAGGTATGACGTAGGTATGACGGATTAAAATGTTACATAAACGTTAACTAATTTGTATTAATGTTTCCACTGCAGCTACAGTGCTGCAGAATGTTGTAAGCAAGCTTCTACATATAACATTGTTTCTTATACTCAAACAACAAAACAACAAAAGTTGACACTGCAGGTAAAGGATGGACCTTTTTACACTCAGAGTAACCTTAGTTTAACTCCTTTGGTTGTATATAGTTCTAAAACATAATAGCTTTGAGGGAATTGCTATATAAAGCATGAATAATTAAAATCATATATCAGGTTGGTTATAGGTAATATACATTTGGAATATATCTGACAAATCAGCTTCAAGGTACAGTACAGAATATATTAAAGTTTCTTCTTAATCTCTTTCTAACACGGAATGATAAGAAGTCCAGAACAACAGAGATTTATGTTTGGCAGTATGTCAAAATCTAACTTCACAGACATTTATAGGTTGGGTAAAGTCCTTGCAAGGAGGTTATTTGAAACAGACATTATATTTATTTGCTGAGGGTGAAGCAATGTGTTCTTCCAGTTATTTTGATGCAACGTCTAATGAACATTCCCTGCAAATTTCCAGACAGCTCCCACTTGAATTTGTGAAAATTTGCTCAACATTTTACAGCCCCTATGGGTTGAGCTGTACAATTTCTCTGCTGCTACTTTCAGTGATGTTATAAGAAAACATTAGGTTGCTAGTACAGACATTGGGTGTTTGTTTGAGGCATAACTCTTGAAGAGGTTGGGAAAAAAAGAATAAAACAATTGCACATAATTACAAAAAAAAAGTGTTAGGTTGTGCCCCGCTCTCCCCTACAGTCAAAGAGAATAAAGAATCAGGCTGTCTTGTTCAGAGTAATGCAGTGACAATATTCCCTATATTCTGTGTTTGAGCATTAAACATACTGATAAGAGATGCATATAACACAACAAAAAAAAAAATACACAAATATCAAAAATTAACAAGCTAAACATTCTCTCTGTTTAGAGATTTGTTTCTTTTACTCTTCTGCTTATCTGAATTGGTTTGGTTATCAACCCAAATTAGCTATGTAATTTCTTGTCACTACACTGACCTCTAGTTTATGCTGGAAGCGACAGAGCCAAGGCATGAATGCTAAATGCAATAAATTGGACAAAAAAAACCCACCATTATGACTTCCTGTCTCTCTTCTGCTCAGATGAGGATTCCCAGACCAAATAGCTGTTATTCTGTATTTCTTTGAATCAGGGCCTCGGCAGTTAGAGTAGCGGATTAAAGCTGCCCATGAATGCTCACACAAGGCTTTTTTGTAATTACAAGCTAGGTTACAAATTAGCTTGTAAAAAGCTAAGACCAGAATTATCTTTAATGTCCATTTTCTCTGGAGCAGTTTAAGTAATATAGAATGCAATATTGATCCCGTTATGTTGCTATAATGATTTATTATTGATTTGGCTACTAGTTGGCTACTGATGCAAGCTGGACAACCACTGTTACAAACTGTTTCTACTGTAAGACTAACTCCATACAGACATGAAAATGCCCTAATCACTGGCAGTTTAGTCTGTATGATAGGAGAACGGGAGGTCTAGATTAACCCTTTGTGTGAGTTCATATTGCTTTCATTTTGTTCTGTGTTCCTGTTTTTGTCACTATAATTCATGAGCAGAGAAAGACACAAATGTATCTTCCTGCTATACTAGCAATAATAGACCAACCATAGCAGCAAGTCACATTATACATCAGTACGCATCTTAGTGATATTTACGTAATTTGTGTTGACCAGAGTGCAGTTTCCTGTTTTCTTGCCCTCTTGTCTAAGGTCCTCAGTGTTGTGGTTAACAGGCTCATGGATCTCAACATAGTCAGACTTACTGAGGGTGGATCCACTCCCACTTCGACCACTCTTCTTCAGATCATCAGCAGAGCTGGCTTTAGGCACACTTGGGATATTCAGATACTGCGCTTGTTCCTCACCCTCTGTCTCTCTGTGGTAGAAGTAGTTGAAATTTGATACAATGACAGGCACAGGCAAGGCAATAGTCAGTACACCAGCGATTGCACAGAGAGAGCCCACAATTTTTCCTCCAATTGTTGTTGGTACCATATCTCCATAGCCTACGGTGGTCATGGAAACCACTGCCCACCAAAACGCTTCAGGGATGCTGCTAAACTGTGAATGTGGCTCGTCTGCTTCTGCAAAGTAGACGGCGCTGGAGAAGAGAATTACACCAATAAACAAGAAAAAGATTAGGAGGCCCAGCTCACGCATACTGGCCTTTAAAGTCTGTCCTAAGATCTGGAGCCCCTTAGAGTGACGTGAGAGTTTGAAGATGCGAAACACCCTTACTAGACGAATGACACGAAGGATAGCCAAGGACATGGCCTGCTGGCCAGCCTGGTTGTCTTCTGGCCTCTCTGCAAGCTC
This sequence comes from Crenichthys baileyi, assembly GCA_036173005.1. Classification (NCBI taxonomy): domain Eukaryota; kingdom Metazoa; phylum Chordata; class Actinopteri; order Cyprinodontiformes; family Goodeidae; genus Crenichthys; species Crenichthys baileyi. The sequence goes on from JAHHUM010001747.1 coordinate 803,846, forward strand.
TGTGCCCAGGGTGATAAAGTATGGGATGATTGCCACAATATCTATGATGTTCATTATGTTGCCAAAAAATCCAGCTTTGCTTGGACATGCAAAGAATCTAACCAGGAACTCAAATGAAAACCAGATGATACAGAGGGTCTCCACAATGAAGAAAGGATCTGTAAAATATGTTGAGGGGTCATATGTAGAGGTGGAGTTGGACATAGATTTCAGTGGGTAATTGTACATCTCCTGATCTTCATTTCGGAAACGTGGCAGTGTCTCCAGGCAGAAACTTACAATTGATATAAGAATCACCATGACAGAGATGATGGCAATGATTCGAGCAGGACCTGAGCTCTCTGGGTACTCAAACAGAAGCCAAACTTGTCTCTGAAACTCATTTTCTGGCAGTGGTCGCTCCTCTTCCTTTATGAAACCTTCATCCTCTCTAAAAATTTCCATGGCCTCTTCACCCAACTCATAAAACCGGATCTCCTCAGAAAATATGTCCAGGGTCACATTGACAGGCCGGCGAAGCCTTCCCCCAGACTGGTAGTAATACAGGATAGCATCAAAACTTGGTCGATTCCGGTCAAAGAAATATTCATTCCGGAGGGGATCAAAATACCTCATCCTTTTCTTAGGATCACCTAACAGCGTGTCTGGAAACTGAGATAGGGTCTTCAGCTGAGTCTCAAAGCGTAAGCCGGAGATGTTGATGACAACCCTCTCACAACACTCGTGGTCTGGCTCCGGATCGTACTGGTCATGAGGCTGACCTGAATGCGTTGCTGCTTCATCAGCAGGGTCGCTGGTGGCAACCGTCATTTTGGAGGAAGAGGGGGCCTGCAGCTTTCAGACAGGGTGGGGCCACAGTGGGCCGTGAAGATGTGAAAGCTCTGCACACTTGTGGGATCAGGCACAGGCAGATCTGCCTGCAAAAAGCTATAGGGGTAGAATGGAGAGAAAGGCTGCAATATTAATGTAACCACTTGTTGTGCAACACTTTATTTAGTGTTCATGAAAACAGAAGTTAACAGAATTCATTTTCTAGATTCTAAATCAGTACAGAGACAAACTAATCTATTGTGACCATTTCCAAGAATGTGATTTTAAGCCCCTCCCACAAACACACAACAGAGGAGAAGATATTGTCAAGTTTAGGGGCTCGAGGTGAACCGCTGGAGTCTCCTTTACTCTACTGGGTTGAAGTGTTAGGTTAGAAGTTCTCTCTCATAGGAGCACCCTGCAGTATCAATATGTTTAACATAATGTTGTATCCACTCTTACAGGGTGCAAAAGCAGATCTGATTATTAAATAAGTGCTCCTCACATTCTCAGACGTGGATGCTCCCATTATGTATAAGTAATGTGACTGGCATTCTTCTTAAAAAAAGGGAAGAATTCAATTCAGTTAGGAAGTAGTTGATATCACCTTTAAAATGTTATGCTAAATTAATTAAGCCTATTATGAAGCTCCCTTTAGGGCACGTACAGGAACAGCATTGGTGCACCAAAAAACTGAATTTTTAAGGATAATAATTCAAATTATTTAAATGTTAATCAAGCTCGTTAATTTTGTAAAGGTAATGTTGGATAATTCTAACAACCCTACCACAACCCTAATGTGGCAACATGTCCGACCTGAACATGTTAAGAACAATTTAACATACGATGTTGGTTCAGTCAAACTGTTATGTGTGGCTCTCAGCAGAAAACAGTAAGACTGATATGTTTAGGCATCAATTTGAATAAAAAGGTCAACTTAGCTAATGTTAAAAACTGCTATAAACCTTGTGGCTGTGAAAGTTTCTGTGCTGAAGCAAACAGCACAGAAACTTTCTTTTTCACAGAAACTTCTTAAAGCTGTGTATCCACCTTTAAGCCTGATGTAGTCATTGCCAACGGACAGCACATTAGCTGCCATTGTCGGGAAAAAGGTTTATATGTTACTTTGTAAGAATAGACTTGACAGATTTAACACTATTTCAGAAACACTCTAAGCCTTCATCACAGACTTATCTCTAATGTTTCTTTCTAGTAATGGAGGAAAACCCAAATCAGTAAAATGATCTTATTAAATAGTCAGAATTTCACTAATTTAGTGAAGTGGCTTACATTTTAAAAACTGCTTGGAATTTGACTGATTTATTTAGGGTAGGCTGGGGGTTTGTGGTCACATTGCTGGTTATTGTTACGCAATAGTTAAGTCCTGTTGATTAGACCTGACAGTCCATTATACACAATACTTTGAGGTAAGGAGCTTTTTAGTAATTGACATGGGTGAGAGTCGTTTTAAGTGTTTTTGTATTAGAAACTCACACAAGATTGCGATTGCGATATTTTAAAAGCTAAAAGCTAATAGCTTTGATTTAAATGAGTGTTTTACTTGGACTCCAAGCCTGTGGTAATGTTGGTCAAGAGCTCAGTTGGGGATGGCTGTTCATCACATGTACAATAATCACACGTGTACAAATGACTAACATAGCGATGTTGGTATCTTAATTTCACTTCATTGTACTCCTCATGAGTTGTACAGGTTAACTTCTAACAGTTCGTTTTATTAGTGTGTCTGAATAAAATCTGAAGCTTATACACATGTTTGTAATTACATTGTCTGTTTACAGAAATATACCTTGATGACAATGGCTCAGGTGAAGGGTTTGGTCCAAAGTAAGTCTCCTCTGACAGATGGGCTCGTTTTTGAAGTGTTGTCAGCCCCCAGATGACTCCGCCTCTGCATCAAGGCAGCAGCGGGACTACAGGAGGGGGGACAAGGTGTGAGGATGCAGGATTACCCCCCTCGACACTGTGTCCACCAGAAACATGCTGGGCAATAAGTACTACAGATTGAAGCTGTTTGGCAGGGTGCGCTGGGAAAGGTGATTTTTTTTTTCTAAAAATAATCTGAAAATGCTGTCATCAGCAAAAGTGAACACCTTTTCTCTTCAGAACAACATGCCGACGCGACAGGCGGCAACAGCCGAGGTGATCCTCTGTAGCCTCTCATCAGCAGAGGTACTGAGGAAGGCAGTCTGAGCAGGCAGCGCTGCTGGCAGCATTTTTATTCAGACAGCCATGCTTCAGCAGATAATCACCTGTTTGATCCCCAAACAGGTTTCGCCTGAGAGGCTTTGCATTTATTTTAACTATTTGATTGTGATTTTTTTAAAGCCTGCCCCACGTAAATTGTACCATCTTTCTTCTAAAGGTAAATATTCACGAAAAACACAAGTGATGCACATAACAAGCCGCATGTTCACAACCCATTCCTTGGCTACGCAATCCTCCGATGACGTATTTAATCGCTAATAAGGACGTATATTTTTTTTCCCTGACTTTTAAAATAAAGCAACCAGGTCGGTTCATGCACTGGGGCATTCATACATTAAATGGCATCTTGTTTGGTAAGCTCGGAATAGTTTGGAATGACAGGTGCCAGACATGCTCAAGCCATTTGCAGCCCCATCCTGTGTGGAAGGACAGCAACAACAGTCTACATGCACTAAACAAAGCAGCACAGCATTATCCTTGCACTATAGGATTGCTTCAGAGAGGCTAATGGCATGCAGGAATTCACCGGGATTCTCTTGTTGCGTAGACGCATGAATTTTTATCCAGTTTGGCTCTTCTTTGAGTTGCCTTCAGGTCGTTCTTCAGCTCCTTATCTGTCTTCAGCACTCATTTGACTAATTTGAACAGCGGCTGTTTTTTCATCACGACTATCTGCTTTTGAACCGCCGGCTCGTCTTCTAGTTTCTCATATTTCACCATAATTCACCAAAGTTGAGATGGGTGGTCTGCAGTTGGGCATTGCAGCGCATACTAAAAGCTTCTTGCGCGCCTCGCCCTATCCCTCTGCGCTCCCTCTTCCCCGACTCTCCCGTCCTCAGTGGTTCACATTAAAGAGGAAGCGTCGCTCATAACAGAGTGGGGAAAACATGCGCTTCCACAGAGTGTATAAAGCACAAGATCAGTATTCAAGACGGAAATCTATGAAACTCGCAGATATTTCTCAAATGTAGTAAATACTTTGGCTGTTGTAACAGATGCAATTTAATAATCTGATGATAAGAATCTAAAAATATATGTTTTTTCTATGTCGGCAATACAGTTGCTTACGTATACATTTACTTACATAAATATTCATACATCTTAAAATTTAACTGATTTGCATCATTTTGACTTTTCTAATACAAATTATGAATTATTTGAAAAGCAGGGCTGCACAGTGGTGCTGTTGGTAGCACTAACTCCTTGCATCAAGAAGGTCCTGGGTTCAAATCCTGACCTGCAGTGTTTTTGCATGGAGTTTGCATAATCTCCCCATGCATGTGTCAGTTCGCTCCTAGTTCTTCGTCTTCCATGGTCCAAAAACGGTCTCTCTGAGTGCATGGTTGTGTTTTCTGTGATGGACAGGAGACCTCTCCAATGTGCACCCTCTCACTTAAATGACTCCTGGAGGCACCAGCTCCCCCACGACCCTGAAGAGATAAGCAGGTGTAGATGGATGAATTTGAAAAGTGTGGCATGTATCTGTATTCTTTGTATCATTTTTACTGCAATTACAGCTACACATCTTTTGAGGTATGTCTCTAACAGCTTTGCACATCTAGAGAATAAAACATCTGCCCAATATTTTCTACAGAATAGTTCAAGTCCAGTCTGATTGGAGTAAGCATATCTGTGGACATCTAACACATGGATAAGGTTTATTCTACACCATCATATTTCAACTCTGGCTGTCTATTTAGGGACATTGTCCTGCTCGAAGTTGGACATCTGCCCCACTCTTAAGTCTTTTACAGCTTCTAACCGGTTTTCTTTCAGAATTGGCCTGTATTTAGCAACAGTCATCTTCTATCCATCAATTCTGACCAGCTTTCTTGTACCTGCCGATGAAAGGCATGCCCAAAGCATAAGGAATTCAATTCAATTCAATTCAGTTTTATTTATATAGCGCCAATTCACAACACATGTTGTCTCAAGGCACTTCACAAAAGTCAGGTACATACATTACAATTAATCCTAATCATTGAACAGTGCAGTCAGATTCAGTTATTTATTCAAATTGGATAAAAAGTTTTTCTGTCTAAGGAAACCCAGCAGATTGCATCCAGTCAGTGACTTGCAGCATTCACTCCTCCCGGATGAGCACGTAGAGACAGTGGACAGTCACTGGCGTTGACTTTGCAGCAATCCCTCATACTGAGCATGCATGTAGCAACAGTAGAGAGGAAAAACTCCCTTTTAACAGGAAGAAACCTCCAGCAGAACCAGGCTCAGTGTGAGCGGCCATCTGTCACGACCAACTGGGAGTTTGAGAGAACAGAGCAGAGACACAAAGAGAACAAAGAAGCACTGATCCAGGAGTACTTTCTATGGGAAGGAAAAGTAAATGTTAATAGATGTAGCTCCTTTAGTCGTTTCACCTAGAAAGAAAGAACATATAAACTCTGAGCCAGTTTTCAAGGTTAGAGTCTGAAAGAGCGCACATAGAGTTAGTCACAATAAAAGCTCAGTCAGTAGCTATGTCTAGGAGAGAGAAAGGGTGAAACACTGAAAGACAGGGCCATGTGGATCATCGGTAGAGGGTGAGCATTAAGTTGTTGCCAGCAGAAGCTTGGAGGATTCCCCTCTCCAGAAAGGTGTTACAGGTAGACACAGAGTCAGGCCAGGTGTAGCTTCTAGGAAGAGAAAAGAGAGAGAACAAAGTTAAAAGCTGAAATAACAGCAAATAATACAAAATTGAAGAGTAGTGTGAGAAAGTAGCGAAGAGGGTGAAAATGGTCATTATGGCCTCCAGCAGCCTAAGCCTCTAGCAGCATAACTACACAGATAGTTTCAGTTCAGATTATTTAGTTAGACAGCGCTTATTTACAACAATGTCATCTCAAGGCACCCCACAAAGGGTCCCACTGATGGTCAGTTATACTAAAAACCACAAGGATTGGGATACCTCTCTCTGTCAGATTGATTATAACCATTGGAAAAGAAAAGGGGTCATACAGGTAGCAGAAATGGAGGATGTGTTTGCACCTCAACCATAAATGAGCAGGTTTAGGCTAAACCTGACTCCCCTTACTCCATCCAACCCCTCCCTGATAAACAAGCCACTCTAACTATAAGCTTTATCAAAAAGGAACGTTTTAAGCCTAGCCCTAAAAGTAGACAGGGTGTCCGCCTCATGGACCAAAACTGGGAGCTGGTTCCACAGGAGAGGAGCCTGATGACTAAAGGATCTGCCTCCCATTCTACTTCTAGAGACTCTAGGAACCACCAGTAAACCTGCAGTCTGAGAACGAAGTGCCCTGTTAGGAACATATGGAACAATCAGATCTCTGATGTATAATGGAGCTAGATCATTAAGGGCTTTATATGTGAGGAGGAGAATTTTAAATTCTATTCTGGATTTAACAGGGAGCCAATGAAGGGAAGCTAAATTAGGAGAAATATGATCTCTCTTTTTAATTTTCATCAGAACTCTTGCTGCCACCACAATTTTTAATGTAATAGAGGGTTTTCTTTTGCAGTGTTAACTGTCATATATAGCATGTTGCATGTTGCCCAGTGTTGGACTCATCATACTGGAGCACCTTCTTCTACATGTTTCCTGGGTCCTCTACATAGATTGTATCAAACCTTAAACATGACTTCTTATGTATTTCTTTCAACAATTGCTTGCTTTTTCCCACTTTACTTTAAAAGACTGCTTTTTGTGAAGTGCATAACTGATAGTTGTGCTGTGAACAGATTCTCCCACCTGAGTTGTGGGTCTCTGCAGCTCCTAAAATGCTACCACGAGGCTGTTGTCTGTTTCTCTGATAAATGTTCTCCTTGCCTAGCAAGTCAGCTTAGGTGGATGGTAATGTCTTGGCGGGTCTGAAGTTGTACTAGTCTCTTTCTACTTTGAGGCGATTTACTGAACAGTGCAACAACATTAATTACATTGAAGTTTGTGGTTGTAATGTGACAAATGTGAAACAAATCAAAGGGTGTGATTACTTTGAAAGCCCCTATTTAGAGCTCTTAACTGGGTAGTTATTTTACATGGTGTTTGGTAAAACCGATAATTACAGGTTTTATTTTCTATATGAAGCCCAGAGTACCAGATGGTACTAAAAAAAACATGTTTGTTTTTACCAACAAAAGAATTTCCTAAAACATATTCTATCTGAACTATGGCTATATTGTCTCAGCCAATTATAATGGAAACATTTCATCCAAGGGGATTTATTAGGGGCCTCCGGTCCCTGCATGAGCGGAGCAGGAGTTTGGTCCGCATTGCCGGCACTAAGTCGAACCTGTTCCCGATGCATGTTGGACTCTGGCAGGGCTGCCCTTTGTCACCGGTCCTGTTCATAACTTTTATGGACAGGATTTCTAGACGCAGCCAAGGGCTGGAGGGGGTCTGGTTTGGGGACCAGTGGATTTCGTCTCTTCTTTTTGCAGATGACGTGGTCCTGCTGGCCCCCTCTAGCCAAGACCTACAGCATGCGCTGGGGCGGTTCGCAGCCGAGTGTAAAGCGGCTGGGATGAAGATCAGCTCCTCCAAGTCAGAGGCCATGGTACTCGACCGGAAAAGGGTGGCTTGTCCTCTTCAGGTTGGAGGAGAGTTCCTGCCTCAAGTGGAGGAGTTCAAGTATCTCGGGGTCTCGTTCACGAGTGAGGGAAGAATGGAGCGGGAGATGGACAGACGTATCGGTGCGGCTGCCGCAGTAATGGGGGCACTGTGCCAGTCCGTTGTGGTGAAGAGAGAGCTGAGCCGAAAAGCGAAGCTCTCGATTTACCGGTCGGTCTACGTTCCTACCCTCACCTATGGCCATGAACTTTGGGTCATGACCGAAAGAACGAGATCCCGGATACAAGCGGCTGAAATGAGCTTCCTCCGTAGGGTGGCCGGGCACTCCCTTAGAGATAGGGTGAGGAGCTCGGCCATCCGGGAAGGGCTCGGAGTAGAGCCGCTGCTCCTCCACATCGAGAGGAGCCAGTTGAGGTGGCTCGGGCATCTATACCGGATGCCTCCTGGACGCCTTCCTCGGGAGGTGTTCCAGGCACGTCCCACTGGGAGGAGGCCCAGGGGACGGCCCAGGACTCGCTGGAGGGAATATGTCTCTCGGCTGGCCTGGGAACGCCTTAGGCTCCCCCCGGAAGAGCTGGAGGAGGTGTCTGGGGAGAGGGACGTCTGGGTGTCTCTGCTCAGTCTGCTGCCCCCGCGACCCGATCCCAGATAAGCGGAAGACGACGAGTACGAGTACGAGTACATTTCATCCAAAAGGATTTGTCATACTCTTTATCATTTACAAAACTAACTTATATGACAGAACCTTTGCTTATATGATTAATGCCATCTTCCAATTAGCCCAGGTGCATGCAGAAGCATACTATTGAGTAAAAGAAATGATGCCATGTTAGTAATCCTCTCAGAAAGGAGATGATGCCTCTAACAACATTAATCTTCTCTTGTTTCTCTTGTCCATAGTTCTTGAAAGTAGGACAGGTGGGAAACCCAAATCTGTCTTTAAGCTAAGAGCAACAATTAAACATAAAAAGAAAAAGATTCATACTCCCTGGATAATACTAAAGGAATATCACACTTCTATGCAGGTTCTCCTCATTCTCATATATCCTATACCGTACAATTTAAACTTCTTATCCAATCATGTTCTGGAAAATGTGTAAAAATAATAAAGATAAAGACATTTAACAAATTAAACAGCAGTAGCTTGTTCTGCACAGAACAGTTTTTTCCACTTCATACAATGCCATAAAGATGTATTTGAGCCATTGGAAATTTATCCTTTTTAGCTATTTTGACATTCCGTGGTTTAGTTTCGCAAACCACGCCTTATTATTTTCAGACCCATTGAATCAGTGACAATTAGAATCAGCTTTATTGGCCAAGATTGTGTGCACAAGCAGGGAATATTACATCAGTTTACATGCTCACAGCGAATATGCATTTTGTATAAATATATAAACTTTTGAGGAAATACAGATAAAGAAAAAATATATCCATATGTGTATGTACACACAATTTGTGTACATTTATTTTTTAAAGGCAGGCTTTGATTGTGCAAATGTGCTTACGTTGTTTCACAGTAGAGCAGCCGACTACCCTGGAGGCCAGGTGTTTATTGTCCTCTAGGCAACAAGATGTACAAAGCAACAAATCGTGACCTGAACTAATGAAATTTAAGCACAATGAGAAACAAAATTAGTAAATCAAGAGAACGTTACAAAGCCATTTTTAAGGCTTTTGGACTCCAAAAAAAACGTAATAGTGGTGATCCTTGTCAAAGGTAGCTGGCCAAGTCCAGGAGCCACATTGAATTCATGATTCAATAATAAAAAAGAGACTTGTCAAAAATGACATCCGTTACATCTGAGTCAAAAAACATTGCTAACCAAGAGAACAGAGAGAGACCCTTCTCAAATTTGTCTCAAAAATTGCTGATGGTCCCCAGAAAAATCCCCACCCTTTTTCAAGCAGTCATGCCTGTAGAAGTGAATGAGGGGAAGGGGGAAGTGAGAAAGAGACAAAATGAAGAAACTTAAGGTTATGACAGCAGACTGCAGGGAAGCAGCTTTGTCCTGGATGACCTCTGCTGGTGCTTCAGCAGGCATTCGCTCACCCACAAACAGCAAAACCCTTAGATTACTTAGGTGATACACTGATGTGTGAACCTACGGTCAGCCAGAGCATTCATCAATACATTTATCTGAATTTCACAAAACACTCTCTGATAAAATTACACTCACTCCCAGCAAACCTGAAAAGCATTAAGCAGGTATATAAATTAAATGGATGGTGCACAGTCCCATTTCTGTCTATTGTGTTATTCCATTTCTCATATCGTGACACAGAAGAAATACAAGCTTGAAAAACCAACAGAACACTACATCCTAAATTGTGCATTTTGTTTGACATGCAATTTGCCTGAAACACAGAAGCAGTGGTTAAAAATCTCAACTGGTTAGAGAATCATCTTCAACAAGGGGCGTTTTTAGGGTCTCAAAACATTGGGGGCTTTAGCCCAAATCCAAAATATTTCAAAAAGACAATTTATAGGTAATTTAAAATAAACTTAAAATAATATAGGACATATTGTACCAGTTCTCTGTCTCGGCTGGTTTTAGACTGAATGTAAATTAATGTGAATCAAACAAAAAAGGTTTGCAATTATTGTACTTTTTATTTTAGTTTGAAGCTGAATGAAGGACAAGGAGAAACAGAATTTAGGCCTGATGAAAAACCATTTTGCTGAAGCAAATAATGACACATGTTGAGGTATTTAGAAAATAACTTAATCTGAATTTTTGCTGACAAAACGTTTTTCTTAAACTCAGAGATGTTTACTTTGGGCCAGATAAATGTGCTCCTTTTCTCATCTACATAAATTACCTTTTTAAACGTTACATTCTCATCAAAGTGTTCCACTCCTGAGGCTCCACAGTCTGTATTCTTATATTTCAAAATAGGAAAGTGGTATAAAGTTGATTTTCCTAAATCTTAGTCAGACATTTATTTTTTCATGCCAAGAGCTTTCGAAACATTTTATTAAAATTGTTCCTTCTTTTATGAACCTGTTCTCTTTTACCACCATCTTTTCAGCCCTTCATTCCACTTCTGAAGAAATTTGGCCTGCCAAAAATAATAAATGAAACATTTTTCAACACAGTCTTTTGTTCTGCACTGAGCATGTGAGACATTAGTGCAGTTCTTACTATTAAACACTTTGAGAAGAAAGGATGTTAAGTTGTGGTGTTTAAAATATAGCATAGAGCCTCATCCTGTACCAATATTACAGTTATTAATAACTGTATACATATGGTATGTATGTCTCACCTTCAGTAAAACTGTATCCTTGTTTAATTAGTTTAGTTTATATAATATTACATGTGTAATTCACAAAAATAAAATAGTTAATCAACCTGTGATTAATTGCTATGATTTATTTCTTAATTAACCTGCATCTTTAAACCCAGAGCTGCATGTTTAGAATCAGCACAGAAGATATGAAAGAGAAGAGGGAGGCTTACTTTTGCTCTTTCTACTACGTCTTACTGGCACCAGGAGATATTTTCCTGGTTTATTGAGCAACACTTGGTTCTGTCTACATGTAGAACTAGACTAGGACTGGCTGCAGCCATGAGATCAATGTGTTGATCTGAAGGACCTTTTAATGTGTTCAGCTACGTTAGGATTAAATGCTTCTATTTTGACTGAAGTAAAGGACCTGATATTGTCACATTATGATGCATATCCAGCTAGAAGCTCACAGAGAAGGTTGCTACTGTTTTCTATCACAGCCGCATTTAACTTTCACCTGTAGCTCAGGTGAAAGTTCCTCATCATGACCCTGAAGATGCTCATTAGAGTGAACCTCCACCTCATGTCTTGCTGGGTGAATAAGTGATTAGCTGTAACTTACAATCAGCTCATCCTGAGTCAGGATTTTTTGTCTATTTTTTGTCTTCTCCTTTTAACTCATTATCAGGTTAGGTGGAGCGGGACTTGATTATATGGAACACAATTGAAAAAATCTGATTGTTTTTAAATAAAAATGTGAAGTCCAATACCATTTTGTGGCTGCATCTTTTTAATACTTCTAAATTTGTTCTATCAAGAAGTCCAGGGCTATTCAGAAAACATCCGGGGCTTCGCCCCAGAAGCCCAGGTCTAACTACGCGCCTGGACACAGCAATGACGTAACCATTATCTGTATAAGAGGCTTTCTCCCATCAAAGAAATTAAACCAGCCATACTTATTATTTAACATTTCTTTACTTATTGAATTATTAGTTCTATCTTATTTTAAAATTGTACTGTGGTTTAGTGGAAAGGTTGCCATGTTTGTTAGGTTGATTGGTGATAATAAATTTAGACATAGCGTGTGCATTTATCGTATGTGTCTGTCCTGTACCCCCACCCATCCATTATCTACACTCTGCCTCTCTCCAGTGGGCTCCTGGGCCATCAGGAACCCTAAACAGGCCAAAACAGGCTCAGGAAATTAGTATGTTAAAAGAAGTTTCTGCAAATTAAATCTAAAACTAAAACAAAGGTATGTGAAAATCCTCATGCCAAGATATAAATCGAAAGAGATAAACAAAATGAATTTGTTTATTTTAGGAAAATCAGAACATGATATCAAATTCTTTGTTTAAAAATTACTTTTATTGTCATATTTCTTTTTTTTATTTATATAATTTGTTGACCTTGTAGGGACTCAATGTCACATAACATATGATTATTTTCTATAATGACTGTTATATGTGGGAATTTGCACAATTATGTTTCCCATTTGAAACCAATTCCTGAGATTACTTTTTAAACACATGAAAATCTTTGATATCTAACTTTATGGCTTAAAAGTTTTAAAAACAGCTCTTGTTAAAATGCATATTACTCCTTCTGAAATAAACCGTGAATCCAACTTTTTTCTTGTTTTTGAAGCTTCACATTTCCTTCTTTTACCTAAATTTCCTGTTACTGTTTCCCTCCAGGGGCTATCTATAAATAGAAACTGACCTTGAAAGGTCTCTACCAGGTGGCTGCATTCAGTTGGGCTGATCACAACCACTGCTTTCCTCAGAGATAATGTTTACTTTCGGGGGCGGGGGAGGATTGATTTAGTTTCAAATTCTCCTGTTCCCAAAGCTTTGGAAAAGAAAAAGAACATCAATACTTTTCCAAAGGTGTGGCTCTGTGAAGACAGCAGTAATTTAATGATATCTGATTTGGTGACGTACAACCAAATTGCAAGTATTACCCAGCTTTATTGATCAAGATTAACGGGTAAGACAACTTAAGGAGCAGTTAAGATAGGTTTACTGAACAATTTTATTCAAATGTAATTAATGTTGAAACTTCATTCTGACAGCCATTATTAACAATCTTCTTGCTGTAGCATGAATGTGTGGTCTTTTGCTGCTGCACCTTCAAGAAACTAAAAGACAGCTTTCATCCCTTGGGAAGAATAAAACTACCCCCAAGAGGAATAGGAAGACTAGAGGGAGCATGAGTGGAAAAAAAATATATATATTTGGAATATTGTCATGAAGGACAGATTTGTACGACAGAGTGATTGTAGGAAGTGACGAGGACATCAGCATTGTCAGCAGGACAAGTGTGCAGAAAATCAAAAAGAAGAGGAGTGGATGAAAGAAAAATAGGTACAGAAGGTTGAACGAATAAAGGTCATGGTGACAGTGTGATGAGTCAGTCAGTGGGGAGCATAGCAGCATCTTTCCCAGTGTTATACTATCGCGCTCTCCACCATCTATTTGTTGTGACTGCAAAAACTGCCATGACTGGCAGCGGATCGCCTATTTTCCACCGCAACTAAAAAAATAAAAAGAAAATGTATGTATGCCACTGATGAGTACTATTGAAATTAGCTATATATATACACATTTGAACTGATGTCAGTGTATCTCTTAGAGTGACGTTTGTGCAGTTTGTGTGTACTGATTATCTGTCTGGATGCCTGGTGCTGATCAACCAATCGGCTTCCAGAAGTAATCGGATTTATGTGAAACCACTGGCAACAGCATCAACATCCGTGGCAACCTATTCTGGTCTACACTGCCAAAGGCTGCTGAAAAGGGAAACACCACACAGAAAGTCACAAAGAATTCCATTGCCTTGTATAATATTTGGTTACAATTGAATATTTATGTCCTTGAGATGAAATTATAAATAGGATTGTAATTTTACCATACAATTTAAGTTTTAGATAGATTGCATTTTCAATAATCTCATAAGGTAAATTATCACTACATATTTATAATGTGGATAAAATTTCCAATTGGTAAAAACCCATTTTCATAATAGTATGTACAGTTTAAACACAACAATCAATATTTATTTTTATTAGAAAAGTGTCACAATCTACAGGTGTTTGGGTTTTGGTTTGAGTGGAGAACAGGAGGGCTTCTTAAAGAAGAACTAACAGGCCTGTGAGAGCCAGGATTCTTAATGGTTGTTAGGTTATCAAATACTTGTGCAATAAAATGCAAATTAATTACTTAAAAATCTCACAATGTTATTTTCTGGATTTTAATTTTAGATTCCATCACTCACAGTTGAAGAGTACCTTTGATCATCATTGTCATCATCATCAACTTTAATTCTAAATCGCTTTGACACCAGCCAAAGCTGAAAAAAAGCAATAAAATAACAATAAGTGATGAAACAGGAAAATTAAGCACACAATAATAAATTAAGAAACTTTCTACAAAATACAATAAAACAATGCAAAAACAGATAAAAACAATACCAGTACAAAATTAAGTAAAATCAAATCTCAGTTGGGTTGGTCAGTGAGTAAAAGTAAGTTTTCAAACGAGTTTTAAAAATGGGCAGTGTTGAATGTGCAAGAGTAGAGTGTTCCATAACTTCGTGGCCCTAATAGAGAAGGCCCTGTCTCCTCTAAGCATCCGCTTTGAGCTGGGAACCACCAGGAGCAACTGATCAGCGGACCTAAGGGACCGATTGGGGGTGTGACAGTGGAGAAATTCTACCAAGCAGGGCGGGGCCAAGTTATTTAAGACCTTAAAAATGAACAGAAGGATTTTAAAATTAACTCTAAAATACACTGGGAGCCAATGAAGAGAAGCTAGGATCATTGTAATTTGCTCCCTTTTACGTGTTCCTGTTAAGAGACATGCTGCAGCATTTTGCACCAGCTGCAGACGAGCAAGTAAGGACTGGCTGACTCCAAGATAAAGGGAATTTCAGTAATCCAATCGCGATGACATGAAAGTGTGGATTAATGTTTTCAACTGCTGCCTTAAAAGGATAGCTTTCATTTTTGCTATTTTTCTCAAATGATAAAAACTAGACTTCAATGTGGCCCTTATTTGACTGTCAAGTGTAAAATCATTGTCTGTCCAAAACCAAGATTTGTTACCATGGGCCTAACATACATTGCCAGGGTGTCAAGATCAACCGGAGGGCTCTGACATCTTCCACTAGGTCCAAAAACAAGAACCTCCGTCTTATCCTCATGAAAATGTAAGAACTGTAGGGCCATCCAAGCTTTAATATCCTCAATACACAATACAAGAGGTGTAATGGACCACGCATCGCCTCACCTTAAAGGCACATAGATTTGGCAATCATCTGCATAGCAATGGAAGGAGATGTCATGTCTTCTGAAAATAGACCCTAGAGGAAGAAGGAACAGAGAAAAAACCAAAGGCCCTAAAATTTAGTCCAGGGGGATCCCACAAGAGAGTGTAGCAGAAAAGGATACTATTAAATTAAAATGGAGATTCTTTATTTTTTAACCTCCCTTACCATCCGTTGGGGCGTGAATGGCATAATAACTGGTCCTTTAACAGCCTTGTTCGTCTAAACAGATCCAGTCGTCAGAACTTTTTAACTATGTTTGAACTGGAGATGGAGTTCAGGTTGTTATCAAGTAGCTATTTGCTTAGGCAGGTTCCACATACATATTGGCACATACTGAATTAAATGATCTCTTGTCTTACGATTTTGAAGAGTGTCAAGAAGAAATGGCCTCTACATCACATCATCTTTATACCCATTGGACACAGAAAAAACTCCTCAACATTTCTGCTCAACTTAAAGGTGAAGTTTCGATTTGAAAAAGCTTCAGTTATATTGGATTTTGGAGAACGTGTTAGCAGTGGCTGATGTTAAAGAAACGTCTTTTTTTATTTTAAAATTCCTGTGCGGTAGGGATTTTTCCCAATTACGTACGTTTTTAAATTCAATGTTAAAGTTTAGTAAATGTCTCTTTGTGGTGTTATGCCCCCAAAATGTATTTTGTTGTTTAAAAAGCCAAGATAGTGAGTTGTCTGTCTGCTTGTTTAAGTAAAATACATGATAACATTAATTCATAAAACTGCTGCACAAATTAAAGCAAAAAATTAGCAGACATTTTCAATTCAGGGACCTTGATTCTCATGATAGTTTAATTATCCTAAGATGTGAATAATAATTAGGCACTGCCTCTTCAAGCGTTCTTTACGCCTGACGTGTAGCCTCAGTATTTTAATAAACTATGCCTTGGGGTTTTCCTTTTTCTAGCTGGTCAGCGCACAATGCAGAAAATTACAAAAAACCTCAAAAAGAAAATTTTCTTGTAAGTGGACACTTGTGTGGACACATCTGAAAGCCACCTGCAGTGTTTGCCGTTCACTGAAGTCTGATTAAGATGCAATAAACTTGAATAGAGAAAGAAAAGGTCAGCATGGTGAATTACTGAGAGAAACATTCATGATATGACATTCAAACTATTTTTCATTTTTTTTAGTGCTTCCACATTATGCTAAAAAGTTTCAATTTCTTGCATGCAACTGATGGACATGTGGTTTCAACTTAATAACATTTAAAGTCATTTACTGTTTTATGTCATCATCACTCTGCAGTCAGCTATAAAGTTCCTGGACAACCTCAGCTTCTGTTTTATTTATTCAGTTTAAATCACTTAGGCATTTAGAATTGAATTTCATCCACTGCAATATTCTTTCCTTTTAAGACACCCTCATCCACATTTTGATCTTTTTGTTGCCTTCATGGCAGTTCAAGATCTGTTGATCATTTTTCCACAAGCTTATTATTATTATAACCGCCAACCGTTTTTTTTCTTCTTTTTTTTTTTTTTCTTTTTTTTTTCTTTTTTTTTTTTTTTTTTTTTTTTTTTTTTTTTTTTTTTTTTTTTTTTTTTTTTTTTTTTTTTTTTTTTTTTTTTTTTTTTTTTTTTTTTTTTTTTTTTTTTTTTTTTTTTTTTTTTTTTTTTTTTTTTTTTTTTTTTTTTTTTTTTTTTTTTTTTTATTATTATTATTATTATATTATTATTATTATTATTATTATTATTGATTATTATTATTATTAGTTATTAGTATTATTATTAATTAATCAAAGCCTAAAATTACAGACCTTCAAAGGTCACCATCTCCTTCAAATTACAAATGTGTCATTTGCACTTCACAAGGGAGCTAGGAACATGGGAACTTGAGAGGTGGATAGAATGTTTTAGGTCTCTGATCCGAAAAAGTTTTATCGGAAGTGGTCCAAATGGGGTTACTAACATTACTGGCAGAGACAAAGTGACATCCCAATGATGATGTTTAATCAACATCGATCTGGGAACTTTTTCCTTTAATAGGAACAATGGAGCTTCAGGTTGTGTGGGGGAATCAAGTTCTGACAGGTTATGTAATGTTACAGCAGTCATCAATCTTGACTATAGGGCCCTTGTCTAGCCCCCACAGTCATAGTGTTAACGGGCTGCCTCACTTACCTCAATTTTGCTCTAATTTGCACTGGTAACTGGGCTACGTAGATTTTAGTGACTTGTAACTGAGTCCCTTGTTTTAAGCATATATTACTTTTTATTATTTTGAAACAATGCACCAAGGGACGTTTTACTACATGAAAAAAACTAAATTATGTAGTGGACACAAATTACTTGACTGGTCACAACTCTAAAATTTTGTATGCTTCAATTAATCATGTGTTGAAAGGGTCAGTAACAGCATACAATTCAGCATAACACAGAAATATCAAATTATAGAAAATAATCAAATAAATTAACTAACCTCTCCTTAATGCTGAGAATGGGAATCTGAAGTGGAGGCTTTGAGGACGGGGAGAATCTCCCATATTAAACCTTCGGATGAATCTTTTAGATGACAAGTTGATTTCTTGGAAGGAAGGCCAAAAATAACTCATCAGCTTCCTTCTTCTGAGCAGAGATCACTGATTGTACCAGATCTCGATGGGTCAGAAATACTGATGTCTAGGTCTTGAGAGCCAGGAAAACGTCAGAGTCGAAGAGTTGAAAGAAAACCTTAAGGTGTAAAATGGTTTGTCCAGGAGTCTGAGAATAACCGGCTTGTTTGAGTCCACGACCAAGTTCACTCAGTTGTCTATATGAAAACGGCTGACGTTTTAGATGCCATTTGAAGCACAGTCTTTTAAGGCTCTAGCATTGAACCTCAGTGCAAATGGCAGGCTTCCTCAGCATCTGTCGCGACTCCAGGTGATCACCTAAGCCAATCTGTTGCTATGCTGTCTTCTTGGTTACTGTCAGATAAGCCAAACTTTCCTGTGGGCTTCCCCAATATCCCGTTAGTTTACAAGGTGACATCAACCTTTAAGTCATTTGCAGCGACTCCTGCAGCTCTCAATTCCCCAATCTCTTAGCCGTCGGCTCCAAGCTTCACTCAAAATTACACTTTATCTTTAACTTATACTATAATTATTAATTTCATTTGACACCTTTAAAGAATTTTTTTTTTTTGGTTAACACTTTCAAAAAGGGAAAAGATAAAAATTACATCACCCCTCCTTTACAGTGCTTTAGAATGTGATATTTAGAAATCTGAAGTATTTCATGATTTGTATTTATTTCTTTATTTGTATGAATTTAATAATTTCGGCATGGGATACATGGAAGGATTCTCACTCATTTTAACCAAGGGAATAATGTTTCTCTTTTGACCAATCTACATCTCTTCGATCTAAACCATATTAAAACCTTCTCCACCACTCTGGAGCAACATTCCGCCACTTACTTTCGAAAACCTTGGCACAATAACATGTCAAACAAATTTAAGAGCGATCAACAAGAACCCATTGTTCTGATAAAGTGAATCACTTTTAGTCTATCTTGGGTTCTTTTGGGAGGGATCAGTGGGAACAAACTGAAGTCCAGTAATTAAATGAGTAACAGCAGGGCGATGAACAGACGGAATGCTAGAAATGACAAAAGGGAAAAGGGATTTTGATCTTTTAGATAAAGACAGTTTGGGTGGCAGTTTTGTTTAAGGCAGATAAATACAACCACAAATGTCTCCAGCATGCAGTGTCTTGAACTGCGGATCAGAAACAGACAAAAAACAGCAATGAAAGGACTAGCACAGTGGGTAAGATACAGTGTTGTAGATAATTGATTACAGGTGGAGTGTAAGGAGCATCAGAATCTTGCCAACCAGCCACAAAGAGGAACGACAGCAGACAGACAAGGAAAAACCCACATATTACCAAGGCAAACAATGAGGTTACATAATTACCCAGACATAGGAATAATTCTTCATTGGCTGTTTAATTTATCCACCACTTAGCTGAAATATGATAGTGTGATTTCAACCTGTTCACGGAAATGGTTGAAACGTTAAATGGTTATATAAACCCTCAACAGCAGTAGCCAAAATAAAATTTAGCAATAAAAACCTCTTCAGATCTTTTAATACAGTTACTTTTTGTCTTTTATGATAACTTTCAAGGGATTCTGCATGAAAATTAATGTTTTTTGAACTCCACTGTTGCATACCAGCATGGTATGTGAACAGTCAGAAAAAATTTTACTGCTAAAAAAATCAGTCTCCTCTTTTTTTTTGGTCAACATGTTTAATACAATTAACTGCTTTTTAAGATTTTAAATATTTCCAGGTTGTATCTTAAATTACTCTGAGTCTGAGTATTACTTCTTCTTCATCCTTTGCCTTGCTCGCAAAAAAAACACCCCAATGTAAAGGCTTAGACAAGGTTTCTCGCCACTTAAATTTGTTTAATATTTTTTACATAAAACCATCACAAATTAAATTGTATTTTACCCCCCAAAATTTTATGTGATAGGCCAACACAAAGCTTTATCAAAATAAGGTTGAGCGCATTTGTTTCAGGCCCTTTTACTTTTATAATCCTAAACGGAAATCGGACTGGAGCCAACTGCCTCAGAGGGCACCCTATTGGTAAATAGAGTGCCACCCGTGGTAATTTCTTCTCAGGAAAATCCAGCTTTTTTCTGGAGGCTTTAAACGGTTGTTGGAGAACCAATTAGTGAGAAAACAGCCCATCAAGAAGACAAAGGACACTGCAGACAGGTCTATTTTTTCGTGGGGGGGCGATAAAAGCTGTGAGAAGGTTAAAGTATGGTAGGTTACAAATCAATATTCTAGCTTTGAACCTCCACCCACAAGCCTTTTAATTACCATCTGAAAAATGAAAGAGGAATAGAAACCGTCAACTACCAAGACATGAACTGTCATACCAAAATGACAGAATAATCATGGAGAGCATTAATAGAGAAATTAGTTTATTCATGCAAATTTCCACCATCTGGTATTATAAAGGAGTAGTAAGAATAAAAACTTTGCGCTAAAGAATAAGCCATAAGAAGTCCTGCTAGCTGTCTGGCAAAGCCACATGGGAAGATAAAGCAAACATTTGGTAGAACGGTGTTCTAGGCCAACGGAGAGAAATAAATATAATGGCGTTACTTCCACAATGCTACTTTTGAGGGAAAACTATAC